>CALSFV010000024.1:830000-1116405 GCA_943737045.1 Parapristionchus giblindavisi | reverse complement strand
GTTTGATTATAAGGAGGGAGCACGTTTTAATTTATATTTTTACGATGAAATAATCGTTTATTATCGATAGATATTTCATATTTTCGTATCACGTTGTTACATTGAACTAGAAGATTCATATATTCATTTGTTGTATGCTACAGTTGTTTAGTTTATTATTCATATTAACATTAGAACTTTTCTATGTTACAACACTTGTTGTAACATGGAAAAGTTCAAATCTGCAGCTACTGAATATTCATTCTGAATGACACGAATTTTTCAAGCAGGATGTGGAGGTGCTGAAGCCAGGTATGATATTAGATTGAAGAGTAGTTCTAAATCAATATTATCGGTTTAATTCTGAGCTTTATAGGAACTCGTAATGTAGAGGCGCGGAATGAAGGTCGGTTAATACTGTCTACCGCTAGCCATGGGAATCATACAGCGTGAGTTGTATTGATTTCTTAATTCATTTACTTTTTTCGTGTTATGTCGCACTTTGAAGCAATTTTCGATCACTCGCTAGTTGCTATTTCTCTTTGGCGCTATGGCAGATTCCATACGCAATATCAATACAAGATAACGAGTGTTGGAGATTCAATATGAGATCAATAAATGAACCAATATCTATAGAGAATTATTGATTAAAAGTATTCAATGTCAACTCAATATGATTTCCAGATTGATTTCTAATCGTCTTCTATTCGGCTAAACTGGTCTCATGACTGTCGTCGACTAATATCAATCGGAAGGCCAATCTAAGGAAATTCAAGCACAAGATAGCGCACAAGGCGATATAAATGGTATACATTTTATTATACCTACATTATTGGAAAATACGAAGCAACTGTAACTCTTGGCTAATCATGTTTATTTTGTCATTCTATTAGGTTGATGCATACGTTTCTTTACAAAATTAACTTAAAATTAACAAGGAGTCTCTCTTTAGACTCTTACGCAAACGGCCTCCTATGTACTTAAAAATGATGGGCCTTCTACTTTCTCAGCTAACAAGGGGAGTCTTTGGAGTCGGTTTGGACTTATGAGATGACAATGTCATGACTAGAATGAAGGTGGATTAGGCATTTTCTGAATACGGATTCGTAGTCACCATCGAAAAGTGATTCTAGTCATGGCATTGTCATCTCATAAGGCCATCACAGTGGTGAATTTGATCGGGGATGAAAACATGAGCCTCTGAGCCGGACGACGAGATGGATTGACGAGAAAACAACACTAGGCAGGGGGGAATGACCTTCCAACATTGAGGATAGAGTCCCCTTTGATCAATAACAAGAGAAATAAGAGGGCTAAAGTGCTGTAAACAAACATATGCATCAACCTAATACAACAAATTGCGGTATAATAATATAAGCTTTACATTCCTTTTATACCTATACTTTTTTATTTCCTCCCTCTAAACGTCCATTTTTCAGTACACGGGCGAGAATCAACAAGAAGACTGCAATGCCGATCGACCTTCTTCTTTCCTCATTCATGAATAAATCATTTACATTGCTTTGATGTATTCCTAAGTGGTTCTAATACCACTGAGATATTTTTAAACACAAGGAGAAATCAAAATATGATCAGATAAAATCAAAATATGATCAGAAGAAATCAAGATCTGATCAGAAGAAATCAAGATCTGATCAGGAGAAATCAAGATCTGATTGTGCCAAAAAAAATCTTGATTTCTCCAGATCAGATCTTGATTTCTCCTGATCAGATTTTGATCGAATTACCTGAGTCAAAACTCGTTACCAAACGAAAAAAATGGCAAGAAAAATTGCAACAACGAATGAAATATCAATATTTTTCGTTACTTATGTACCCATAAGTAGAATTTTCTTAGAGTTGGGCAATGATATTTGAAAAGATTCTTTCTGTATTTTTTTTTGAGAATGATTCCCGCCGTCACGAATAGTCTTTCTGCTTTCGCATATCCGGATGGGTAAATTAGATACTTCGTGGCTACTCGTGAGATAAGCGGGTATTATGCCTTCGTGACATTACTAGTCTAATGAGAGAATGGATCAATCTCCATCAGGATCATCTGGATCAGTGTCCGGTGTAGTGGCCAGAAAACTTTCGACTTCCAGGAGAAAACACAAAGGCAAACGAATTCTCATTCTCCAAACGGCACGATTATTCGTTTTTGTAAACCGTATACACCAAATTTCTAAGATATTGCACACAAAACTTGTGCTTATCTGACTTTTTTTCAATCATTTTTTGCTTTAATTTTATTTCGGCAATTTTTCATAGTTGGTTGCCGTTGCCGGCAACCAATTTCGGCAATCAAAAGTCGGCAATTTCGGCAATTCAGGCAATCGGCAACTCAGTTGCCGCACACCCCTGGTTGTGGTGTCATATATCATGTGATAGAACAAAAAATTCTGAATAAGACTCATTTCAGTTCACGACGATCTGTAATCTTTTATAGCGGCCATTGTGACCGAAGTACATAACTGCTCATCCGCGAGATCGCTTCCGCGACGAATTGAAAACCTTTAACTTTTTTTTTCTGTATTTCCTTTTCATTTTCAAGATCATGTGATCATAAACCATCGAAAAGAATCAAAGATCATTTCAAAGGGATCACAGACTATAATGCTCACTCTCCCCATATCAATTAGCATGCTCATATGCAAATGGGCCATATTCATTCTTAAATCGAGACGATAACAAAGCAATTTGCATTTGATGAGTCATTTCATTCATCATTTCATCAGTCTTATCATCCATTGACCAGTCGTCCTCTCATCGTGAACGTCGTCTTCATCAACGACAACAACGGCCTGTTTACTTTTCATAATGCGCTTATCTTTCACTGATTGCGACACTATTGGGCTTATTCAGTGGGCAATTCTTAGATCATTTCATGTCATGTCTTTGTCAAAGTAGCGCAGATTAGGATTACATTAGTACCTTGGTATGCAGCTACAGTGCGGCCTGAGTGAGTCATTCGTTTATCGATTGACGCGATTCTCAGGTTAGGTCGATTCAGATCATCCCTTGTTCCTCCGGCTTGGGAGCTAAACGTGCCTCTTGTACGTCATTGCACTGTAGTGTTCGGCCAGAGACAGCATACCAGGGTGGCGTAGTACTATAGATAGTGGATACAACGAGAAACTCTTTGATACTAATGGTTTCATTAGTAAAATGCAGTATAACTTCATTTCTTATCATTTCAGTTTATAAACCGCGCAGATTAGAATTGGGTTGGAATCTTGGTATGCAGCCACAGTACCACTTGAGTCATTCTTGATTTGGAATTTGAATGCTCTCGTGTTTATGTAGGTCCGGCTTCTAGCCCGATCATCCCTTGTTCCTCCGGCGTGGGAGCTTAACGTGCCTCTTGTACGTCAGCATGTACTGTGGTGTTCGGCCAGAGACAGCATACCAGAGATACCAAGGTGACAACGCTGGGAGTAAATAGACAAGGGAAATATTTTGCGCAAGCTTATAAGCAGTAGATAAGAAACTTCGAAAAAAAACTCACTTTCGATTCTTGATTAGTTTAGAGCTAGACGAAAAGTTTATTATTTAATATTAATCCAAAACTATCATAAGCAGATTGTACTTTTTCTTTACAGACTATCTCAATTTCGTCTGTATCAAGCGTTGTTGATCAAAGATGAATTATTGCAATATATTTTAATTAATATATTTATAATTAATTAATTTTCAAGCTCTCCAAACCGTATTTTCTTCTTTACGTTCTTCTCTTATTGATGGATATTCTTCTCCCATTTGTGTATTCTTTATCATTTCTTCTTCCTTCACTCTTTCTCTATTAAGTCTTATTTTTGATCTTTGAACTTTCTTTAATTACTTCTTGATATTTCCATGTTTTCCTTGCGCTTCTTTTATTGATACTTGATCCCTGGTCTTGGTGTGGGTTATAGTGATCACCATGAAATATGCAAATGCAAATGTATTATTATTCTTTTGTTACTTCCTTCCCCTCTATTTTCTCTTTACTGATAGATATGACTTTGATCTTTGATCTCTGGACTGGGATTGAAGCGCAATGCTATGCTGATATTGAAATATGTATATTCCAAGGGCTCCGTCGACGGATTCCAAATATGTAAATTTAATTGAAATGGGACTAGCTCGGTTGGTTCCTTCGAAATATGCAAATATAATTACCTGCCTGAAAAGTGCCCGGCCGGTTCTTAAAGTTAAAAATAAATGCGTTGCGATTGGACCCTCCCCTTAAAAGAGGAACTGGCAGGTGGGTATACCAGAATGTAAATGTTATTCGATTATCAATTGAACGACAATGAATAACTAATGATCTGTCTTATCAGGTTTAATTTTAATGACAAATTTGCGACAAAATTCTTTGCAAATACCGTATCCCTGTCCATCGCGAGCATGGCAACGAAAGTCAGGAATTCGATATTTCACCACTTACAGAAGGTATTCATTGATTGATCTATCGATATTCATGTACTAACGATATCTGAAGATCGTTACCTTATTCTTCAGGACAACGACGCGACGAGACGAGGACGACTACAAAAAGTGAGGAAAATCGATATTCACCATTTACAGAAGGTATTCATTGATTATTCTATCGATATTCATGTATTAGGTTGTACCATAAGTCTTTGTGCATTTGGTAGTACTGTGTTTGCACTTTTGTTTCTCGCTTCGTTTTCAACGGAGCTCTCTGTAGTGTTGCATATCACTAACTAGTGTCCCCACCTACACAACCCACAGAACCATACATTCAGACTTCTCTTTAATGATGAGTATGCCTCGCCTGTTTGTCAAAAATGAAAATCTAGTTCTAAAGTCCAATTTGTTCCCGGCTCTCTCTCGCCTTAATTTAACCAAAATCAATCAACACCTAGGTTAGGTGTGTCGCACATATGTCCCCTCCAATCATACGCTGGCTAATTGCTTGCATAAATTTAAAATCAGAAATTATATTATAAAAGAGAAGAATGATCATGTCGGAAATTTGAGCAGCGCTTCTTGTCTTAAAGAAGTGCGATCCATGTGATACCCGTCGATAAATGTCAGCCACACTTGGATCATCCACACCCATTATTTCATTAGAATTAAGGAATCTTTAAAAAGCCAAAAAGTTGTGTAGACCAATATTGGTCATTTGACTGAAATTTGAATAAAATCGCGGATTGGGATCTCTACCTCTTTTATTTTTCTAAAAAGAACAAGCGCCTGAGTTGGCAATCTGGTAGCTAGATTGAAGAGATGGATCATTCGCAATAACAGTGTGCATATTAGCCAGTGAATTTGAAACTAAAATCGATCACTAAACCTGAAAACATCAGAAAATGGAGATGTTGTGTGTTCAAAGAAGTTTGAAAGAAGCTAATGAATTGCATGCGTATAGATGAGGTCACTGGTTTAATCGGGGACCTCTATTGTAAACAACTACAAGATTTAAAGCCATAGATCTCATCGCCACAGCGGTATCAAATGTTTCTTCTGTACGGCCCCTGTCGAACTGACAAAATTCAACTTGTTATGTTAAGACAGCCAAATTTTTCTGGCGCATACTACCTGTTTCTCTTTATTCTCCGGACCTTACTCTCTCGGGTCGCTACTTTAGTTAAGGCGCCCAACTTGATTTAGTCAATAAAAATTTTAAGAACAAACAAGATATCGAAAAGTGGTTGTCCTCAAAGTTCGCACAATAACCCAAGCCCTTCCACTAGCATTGAGCCCACTGTGTGGCTGGATCATAGCAAGGAGTCACCAACGACAACAGCGAATAAATTCATCCTTAAAGGAAGAGTTTCCCATAAATATATTGATTGAAATGCCGAAAATGTTCGAAAGTGAAATTTTATCCCACCACGAATTGACGAACTATCATACTGTAGTTTAAAGAAAGCGCGATTGATTTCCACTCTGGAGCTTGTCCGGAGCATCGATATTAAATGCAAATCACATATTGATGCAGTGTACGCAAATCGTAATTTGATTTACATAGGGAATATCTGTGCTGCCTCTTAATACAGTACAGCCCGATCTCCTTTTGTACACGAGTGCCACTGCGGCGCCCTGCGGCGCTCATTTGCGCTCATCATTTATTTATGTGGGTACTGAATATTTTTCGATTCTCAAAGTCTTAATCATGAGTTTCCGTTATGAAAAGTTGTTTTAATGACTAAAGAAACTGAAACAAAATTTTTATTGATGAGAAAAAACAATTATAAGTCAAATCACACTGGTCCGAAAACGATGGGTACTGTACATTTCGAAAAATATCTTACGGCGATCGTGCGATCGATGAGCAATATTACAGTATACCTTTCCAGTAAATAATTACCCATCGTTTTCGGACCAGTGTGATTTGACTTTTAATTGTTTTTTCTCATTAATAAAAATTTTGTCTCAGTTTATTTAGTCATTAAAACAACTTTTCATGACGGAAACTCATGATTAAGGCTTTGAGAATCGAAAAGTATTCAGTACTCGCAGAAATAAGTGATGAGCGCAAATGAGCGCCTCTGCGCGCCGCAGTGGCACTCGTGTACAAAAGGAGATCGGGCTGTACTGTATAACCCGTCCATGCAAATGCGTTGTATCTTGGACAATTTTTTTTAATTTGAATGTGTACTTCAAAAAGCACAAAGACTTATGGTACAACCTAATAGTAACGATATCTGAAGACTATCCTTTACCTTATTCTTCAGGACAACGACGCGACGAGACGAGGACGACTACAAAAAGTGAGGAAAATCGATATTCACCATATACAGAAGGTATTGATTGATTGATCTATCGATATTCATGCACTAACGAAATCTGAAGATGATTGGCGTAATCTTCAGGGTGCGGAAGCGCTGGGACGAGGACGACTGCGAAAAGTGAGGAAAATCGATATTCACCATTTACAGAAGGTATTCATTGATTATTCTATCGATATTCATGTATTAGGTTGTGCCATAAGTCTTTGTGCATTTGGTAGTGCTGTGTTTGCACTTTTGTTTCTCGCTTCGTTTTCAACGGAGCTCTCTGTAGTGGTGCATATCACTAACTAGTGTCCCCACCTACACAACCCACAGAACCATAGATTCAGACTTCTCTTTAATGATGATTACCGTAATCTTCAGGAGGAGGACGCGCCATGACGAGGACGACTACGAAAAGTGAGGAAAATCGATAGTTACCATTTACAGAAGGTATTCATTGATTGATCTATCGATATTAATGCACAAACGAAATCTGAAGATGATTACCGTAATCTTCAGGTGGAGGACGCGCCATGACGAGGACGACTACGAAAAGTGAGGAAAATCGATAGTTACCATTTACAGATGGTATTCATTGATTGATCTATCGATATTAATGCACAAACGAAATCTGAAGATGATTACCGTAATCTTCAGGTGGAGGACGCGCCGGGACGAGGACGACTACGAAAAGTGAGGAAAATCGATATTTACCATTTACAGAAGGTATTGATTGATTGATCTATCGATATTCGTTTACTAACGAAATCTGAAGATGAGTACCGTAATCTTCAGGTGGAGGACGCGCCGAGACGAGGACGACTACGAAAAGTGAGGAAAATCGATATATACCATTTACAGAAGGTATTGATTGATTGATCTATCGATATTCGTTCACTAACGAAATCTGAACATGATTACCGTAATCTTCAGGATCTTCAGTAATCTACTTTTGTACTTAGGGCATTGTGGAATCAACACAAGATTACAGTTTGACATGAACAGAAGTGTATATTATTCAGAATTTTTTGCTCTTTCACGTGGTATATGCTACGATAAGTTTCGATAAAATATTGACGTGTCACGAATTCATTAATGCCAAAAATGCATAATTCAATTTTGTTAATTCGGCTGAAGTGGCCGTTGTTCAACATGGGAACGTGCAAAATACTCAGAATTTTTTGCTCTTTCGTTTGGTATATGACACGCTGGGATTATCTGAAAACTTTTCATGTCAGGTATTGTTTTGGTCTTATCAGAGTGAAAGCTACTTTTGTACTTAGGGCATTGTGGAATCAACACAAGATTACAGTTTGACATGAGCAGAAGTGTATATTATTCAGAATTTTTTGCTCTTTCACGTGGTATATGCTACGATAAGTTTCGATAAAATATTGACGTGTCACGAATTCTTTAATGCCAAAAATGCATAATTCAATTTTGTTAATTCGGCTGAAGTGGCCGTTGTTCAACATGGGAACGTGCAAAATACTCAGAATTTTTTGCTCTTTCGTTTGTTATATGACACGCTGGGTTTAGCAGAAAATTTTTCACGTGAGGTATTGTGTTTGTCTTATCAGAGTGAAAGCTACTTTTGTACTTAGGGCATTGTGGAATCAACACAAGATTACAGTTTGACATGAACAGAAGTGTCGACCCGAGAGAGTAAGGTCCGGAGAATAAGGAGAAACAGGTAGTATGCGCCAGAAAAATTTGGCTGTCTTAAAATAACAATTTGAATTTTGTCAGTTCGACAGGAGCCGTAAAGAAGAAACATTTGATACCGCTGTGGCGATGAGAGCTATGGCTTTAAATCTTGTAGTTGTTTACAATAGAGGTCCCCGATTAAACCAGTGACCTCATCTATACGCATGCAATTCATTAGCTTCTTTCAAACTTCTTTGAACACACAGCATCTCCATTTTCTGATGTTTTCAGGTTTAGTGATCGATTTTAGTTTCAAATTCACTGGCTAATATGCACACTGTTATTGCGAATGATCCATCTCTTCAATCTAGCTACCAGATTGTCAACTCAGGCGCTTGTTCTTTTTAGAAAAATAAAAGAGGTAGAGGTCCCAATCCGCGATTTTATTCAAATTTCAGTCAAATGACAAATATTGGTCTACACAACTTTTTGGGTTTTTAAAGATTCCTTAATTCTAATGAAATAATGGGTGTGGATGATCCAAGTGTGGCTGACATTTATCGACGGGTATCACATGGATCGCACTTCTTTAAGACAAGAAGCGCTGCTCAAATTTCCGAGATGATCATTCTTCTCTTTTATAATATAATTTCAGATTTTAAATGTATGCAAGCAATTGGCCAGCGTATGATTGGAGGGGACATATGTGCGACACACCTAACCTAGGTGTTGATTGATATTGGTTAAATTAAGGCGAGAGAGAGCCGGGAACAAATTGGACTTTAGAACTAGATTTTCATTTTTGACAAACAGGCGAGGCATACTCATCATTAAAGAGAAGTCTGAATCTATGGTTCTGTGGGTTGTGTAGGTGGGGACACTAGTTAGTGATATGCAACACTACAGAGAGCTCCGTTGAAAACGAAGCGAGAAACAAAAGTGCAAACACAGTACTACCAAATGCACAAAGACTTATCACGGATCTCCTGTAAAAATGTAGCAAAATGAGACCCTTTTGCGACCGTTTTAATTTTTTTCTCTCCGATTTGGATGATTTTCTCATTCTTTATTACTCTTTCTTTGTGCTTGCATATTTATATTTTTCTTGATCTCTGATCTGTGGATTGGGTTTGGACTGCTGCGCATTGGACTGCTATGCTGAAAATGAAAATTGAAAATGAATTGGATCCGTCGACGGATCCCAAATATGCAAATTAAATTAAAATGAAAGTGGTGCGATTGATCGCGGGAAAATATGCAAATATAACTGGTTGTCATGCATGCAAAGTGCCCGGCCGGGCCAAAATGAAAATTTTTTGCGTTGCCCCCCCCCCTCCACAATGGTAAGGTATGATGACTTGTTTAAGACACCGGCTCGGTAAGATTCGAGGGTTGAGCCAGTGACCCCGGACATCGACCTCACCGATTTGGCTCAAAATTTTTTTGTGGATACCCCCATGGCCCCCCATCACAAAATGGGTATTCATTTGGGCTGGGTCCTTGAAACATGAATGTGGCGGGTTCTCGAAATTTGAAAACTCGATTTTCACCAAAAAAAAGTGGAGCGACCTAGGTTCAATGTTAGTGTCGATTAATTACAAGTATGCCTAGACAACAAAAACTCGCTATAGGACGGTTCGGATATCCGATCGCAAACTGATTTTTTACCTCCTCAAAACACATTAAAATTAATTAAATTTTTAAATTACAAAATCGCACAATTATTTTTGCCTTATCTTATAGAGCAAAAAATTCCGCGTCGAATGAGTGTAAAAAATAAAAAATCGATAGACCCCTATTTTGAGAAAAATGGGCCTGACCATGACTCGATAATATTTTTGTTTTCAACCCCCCACATGTTTGTGCTCATATTGAATATCTTTTTGAGTAGAACAACTTTCATGTTGAACGTTTTGTCTGAAACTCATGTACAAGAGAGATACACACGATTTTGTGACCAATTTTGAGTTAAGCGAAAAAAAAATTTTTTTTGCACAATCGTGTGTATCTCTCTTGTACATGAGTTTCAGACAAAACGTTCAACATGAAAGTTGTTCTACTCAAAAAGATCTTCAATATGAGCACAAACATGAGGGGGTTTGAAAACAAAAATATTTTCGAGTCATGGTCAGGCCCATTTTTCTCAAAATAGGGGTCTATCGATTTTTTATTTTTTACACTCATTCGACGCGGAATTTTTTGCTCTATAAGATGATGCAAAAATTGGACTGCGCTTTTTTGTTTTAAAAATATTTCATTTTCGTTTTACTCAAAATTGCAGGAAAACGTGTGAAACTCTCTTGTATATGAGTTTCAGATAAAACGTTCAACATGAAGGTTGTTCTACTCGACGGGCTCTTCAATATGAGTACAAACATGAGGGGTTTTAAAAACAAAAATATTATCGAGTCATGGTCAGGCCCATTTTTCTCAAAATAGGGGTCATCGATTTTTCTATTTTTAGCCTCATTCGACGCGGAATTTTTTGCTCTATAAGATAAGGCAAAAATAGTTGTGCGATTTTGTAATTTAAAATTTTAATTAATTTTAATGTGTTTTGAGGAGGTAAAAAAATCAGTTTGCGATCGGATATCCGAACCGTCCTATAGCGAATTTTTGTTGTCTAGGCATACTTGTAATTAATCGACACTAACATTGAACCTAGGTCGCTCCACTTTTTTTTGGTGAAAATCGAGTTTTCAAATTTCGAGAACCCGCCACATTCATGTTTCAAGGACCCAGCCCAAATGAATACCCATTTTGTGATGGGGGGCCATGGGGGTATCCACAAAAAAATTTTGAGCCAAATCGGTGAGGTCGATGTCCGGCACTACCGGGAGTCTTACTGAGCCGGTGTCTTAATTAATTTATTGTTGTGGTATTCGTTGATGTTCATTCGCATGTAACACTACGTCTTTGAATATCGATTTTTCATTGGAAGAGATCCGAGATATTTGTACACTATCTCGCATCTCTTCCTTTGTCTTTGTAATATTAATGATCTACCATATCAGGTTTATTTTTTTAATGATAGTTCAAGCAGTCGTACAATGTTAAGTGCATAGAACATATATGAATAATGAAGAATGCTGGCAGGTTACTCTAGAATATTAATGCATTTAAGTTTATACAATTCTATAATGGTATACAATTTAGATACGGATGGAGTAATATTTTCGCTGATTTCACGAATACCGTATTGCTCTTTTATTGATGTGGTGAGTTATTTTAGATTCAATTAATTATTTAAATATTATTATTTGATTACAGAATCAATGGTTATCATTCTAGATATCAAGGAATCGGAATCGTTTATATATTGAAGTATTACTTGAATGAATATCTACTATTGATCTCGTTGGCGACCCCGGGGAGATCAATATTGTGGATTCATCATCATTTCCTTCAATTGCACATGCTTTCAAGCTTGGCAGACCATATTTTAAATAAATATTTCATTTCATTTGCTGTTCTTAAGAATATATACGAAATAACACAATCCAATCTAGGCCATCTAAAACAATTTCGAATCTATTCTGCTTTAGTTCTCGTATTAGTAATGTTATACTGTGACTTAACTGATACAATTCTCTTCGTTTCTTCTTATTTTATCGCCCCCACTATAAATGGTTTCAATCACAAAATGACTTTCTCAACAGACCATGTAATTAAACGATGCGGTAATTCTATTCCAATAATTGCTTACTTGTTTGTCTTGTATCGATGTTCTACCGGCGAACTGAAGTTTTGATGATGAAATATTATCGGTAGGTATGCTACAAATTCCCTGAAGACTGAAAGTTCAAAGACCAAATGGGCGTTTCCCAATGATACGTGGTCATTTTTGGACAATGGCCGTAGAATTCCCTATGATGTGATACACTTATTGCGAGGTCAGATTAGATTTTGTGTTTGTAAGTGGTGGAGTTGGTTATGTACGATATCACTGTTGATGCATAGGGAGTCAATAGTATCACTTTCGAGACATCTTGTAATGTTGTATCATTTTACATTTACATGGTACACTTAATCTATATCAACTATAAGGTGGATCGTCGGATATGCAGTACTACTATAGTGACATTACGTGGTTCCATTGTTCAGCGTTTCTTACAATGTTCATAAAGCCTGGACCACCTTTCTTCGTAAATTCATCCTTACATTTCAATTCGGGTCTTCCAACAGTTGAGGAAGACTTCTAGGACGATATAATCTAAATCTGTTTTATGTCAGAAATATGTAAGGAATCAATAACGAATCTTTCATATTTTTTTCTAGAAAAGTTTAATTTAATATTTCTGAAGTAAAGAAAATGTTGATGTGCATTGATTCGATCTCATTAATATGTACAATAATAAATACATATTTATTTCCACATCGTTGTGAATATCTCGAGAAAGAACATAAAAATATCAAAATCGTACATTTTTTTCATGTGAAAACCGATATAATTGAAGCATGAGAGTCTAGGCGATACTTTATTATGTATAAATGAAGCGTTATTATTTCTCAAAGCGGCAATTCTATGATGAATATTTCTAGGATACGGTAGCTGCTGACTGTTATCGATTAGCCGCGCAATCAATAGAAATAATCTCAATATAGCGAAGGAGTGAGGGGATGGTAAACGATGGAAGTATTATTTATAGTTTTTAGACGGACCCGATCACCAATTTATTACGGGAGTTTAAAATAAAAGACAGAACACAATCAATCGATAATCGGAAAAGTTCTAGAGATGTATACGAAATAGAGCTATGAAGGGAATGGTAATTAACTGCAGTTACTGTATCAGTAAAACCAATCAATAGTGGATAAGTATTAAGTTTGAAAAATATTGGATCAAACGGGCTTATTGATTAACTAATCAAAATGCTGGATAGAAAATTTAATCGATCGTAGAGCTCAAAATCGCACAGAAGAAGTCTAGTTTAGGGTCGGTAGATCATCGACCATACAAAAACCACTCAACGATCAATGTGAAGTAAACCAATCGATAAATGGCAAATCAATCGATAACATCGATTACAGAACGGATGGAACGGTAGGCATCGCACGCGAGCCAGATGGAGTCGTTGGCGCGGATGTGGAGACGCCCGCGGTTGCGAGACGCGACGCGAGTGAAAACGAAGAACCGCCGAGGGGAGAAGCGCCATTTGGAGGCGTAGATATGCCTACAATGCTTATAGTTTGATCTATTTAGAGAAATGTTATTGTTACGAGGCCGTTTGCGTAAGAGTCGGACAAATCTGGGGAGTTGGCACAGGCCAAAAAATTTAATACCCTCAAAACTTGTGTATAGGGGTTATCGACCTCGCTGATGAAGATATGCATAGTCATTTTGGCTCCAGTGGTCCCGCAACGCCTGGGCGGGATTACGGTAGCATCACGTTTTCAAGCCGTTCTCGATCCGTGGTTGAGCTAGAGTTATGAAAATTGGGCTCCTGGGGCAGAATTCGATGGCGATGATGGCTGTCTACTTAATTTGTTTTGAAAATGTTCCAAAAAGTCGATTATTGGAAATTTTGATTGAGACGTTTGCGAGCCTAGCGAGTATGACAGTTCGAACCGGCGTGGCGAGAGGATTCCAACGATATATTTTTAGCCCTTATCTCCGTCGAGAAAGCTTTCATTGGCTCGATATAATGATCTGCGTCAGCATCAGGAGTTGTTTACGTCTCAATGCCGCGCGCTCCCTCTCCACTCTCTCATTTCCGCACGCTCTCTCGCCACTCTCGTGAGTGCGAGATAGCGTGCGGAATTGAGAGAGAACTCTTGCAAGGCGCACATCATTATATCGAGCCAATGAAAGCTTTCTCGACGGAGATAAGGGCTCAAAATACATCGTTGGAATCCTCGGTTCGAACTGTCATACTCGCTAGGCTCGCAACCGTCTCAATGAAAATTTCCAATAATCGACCTTTTGGAAAATTTTCAAAACAAATAAAGTAGACAGCCATCATCGCCATCGAATTCTGTCCCAGGAGCCAAATTTTCTTACCTCTAGCTCTACCATGGACCGAGAACGGATTGAAAACGTGATTATACCATAATCACGCCCAGGCGTTGCGGTACCACTAAAGCCAAAATGACTATGCACATCTTCATCAGCGAGGTCGATAACCCCTGTACACAAGTTTTGAGGGTATTAAAATTTTTGGCCTGTGCCAACCCTTGTTCGACTTTTACGCAAACGGCCTCTTAAAACGCACTCTCCCTTACAGCGGCGGGGCGTCGGCGGGGGCATGGCACAAGGTTTCAAAATCATCCTAGGTGACTCATATTTGATGGTTAGAGTCCCTAGGGGCGGTATACAGTTCAGACAAAAAGTTGACCCAAATTATCGATTTTTGATCTACCAAAAGTCGAAAAATCAAAGTGTGAATTCCATAGCATGTTATATACCATTCGATAGAGGACCCAAAGTTATATAAGAATACCAAGTTTCATAAATTTTTCATAGCTTCGTGTTCGAGAAATTACCGATTTTCCAATTTTTGACAAGGTTTTTTTGTTTTGATCTCATCGCTTACTATGTTACCCTAATTTCCCATTCCTGGATCTTTGATATGTTATGTAAAAATGGATGGGCTATCCGAATATCACACTTATTTGAACATCCTGCGTGACAGTCATAGCGATATTTACTGAAATCTAAGCCCAAATTAACGCCCAAACACCGACGCAGGTTCGAATCCGGGTCCAGGCTTAAATTTTTGCAAATTTTTCTCTGGCCCAAATTAGACTTTAAATTATATTTTCATGCGTTTTAATGTATTTTCACTGGTTTATTGTACGAAATAGCCAAAAACATTATCAGAAATACTAAAAAAAACGAATAACTGATATACAGTATCGGTAAAGTCATGTAACGCTTTTTCTTTTTTTGTAACTTTACATACACGAAAGCAATCAAGCTAATCTTTTGAGTCAATACACATAATTTATCAAAGATTATGGCGTATTGGTTTCATTAAATTAGTTCACCGTTGCGATGGCGCAATTCAAGTGCACTTTTTTTGAAAATTAATAGTTCTTTAGTAAAAGTCCTATTTTTTTGAAACATCGTGAGAGTGAAGACATCCACTAAGGCAGCACATGCAAACATATCGGAATCAGGACTGTGTTCTGCAGCTTGAAATCAGAGTCAGAGTCATTCCGATCATTGGTATGCGGCAACTAAGTTACCGATTGCCGAAATTGCAGACTTTTTATTGCCGAAATTGGTTGCCGACAATAAAAGGCAAATTGCAGAAAAAGATCAAACATAAAATAATCTAAAAAGGTCAGATAAACAAAAGTTTTACCTACAATATCTTTTATATAATTTGGTATTTGGTGTATTAAAACGATTAATCACGTTGCTTTGAAAATGTTGAGATTACGAATTTGTGTTAGTTAGCCTATGCGTTTTCTCCAGAAAGTGTACATTTTTCCACTGCACAAGAGATTGATTCATTCTTTCATTAGACCAATGTTACGAAGGCACCATACCCGCTTATCTCACGAGTAGCCTACGAAGCATCATTTGCCCATCCGGATCAGCGAAAGCAGCAAAACTATTTGCGAGGGCGGAAACCATTCTTGAAGGCCCGCGAACGCTCATGCAAATCTCTTGCATCTCGCTTGTGCAAGTGAAAAGAAATATGCAAGAAAAGAGAGTGTGCCCACATCGATCCCTTAGTGCAGTGGTAACTCTTCTGACTAAATAGCGTATGTTCGCGGGTTCGAATCCTATTGCCGAACTTTCCTATTTTCAAAAATTGCGCCTTTGCCTGCGATTGTGTGCATGGTTCACTCATGATTCTAGCGATCAATAAGCTGAATTAGCATGAAATAAATAGTCTACGGTATGTAGAATAATTTTTGCTAACTGTCTGTCTTCACAGTTTGTTCACGAAAATATTCACGGGAGTCCCCCTTTAAGAAATACAGTAAGAGTCTTTGCAACGACCATTTTCAATTGCTACTGTTCAACTAGAAGAATATTCTACTTATATGTGCATAAGTAAGAAAAATTATTGATATTTCATTCGTTGTTGAAATTTATTCTTGTCATTGTTTTCGCTTGATAACGATATTTTTGATAAGAGCTACAAAAAAAATATCATTAGCACATTTTAAATGGTTAAGTTCAAAGATTCCGAAATTGCAGGCAATTGCCGAATGTTTTATTTTCCGGTTGCCAAAAAAGCCGTTGCTGCACACCCCTGATTCCGATATGTTTGCATGTGCTGCCCTAGTGGATGTCTTCACTCTCACGTTTTTTTAGAAGAACAGGACTTTTCACTGAAGAACTATAAATTTTCAAAAAAAATTACTTGAATTGCTTCGTCACTACGCAACGGTGAACTAATTTAATGAAACCAATACGCCATGGTTATATTCTTTGATAAATTATGTGTATCGACTCAAATGATTAGCTTGATTGCTTTACTGTATGTAAAGTTACAAAAAAAAAAGAAAAAGCGTTCCATGACTTTACCGATACTGTATATCAGTTATACGATTTTTTAGTATTTCTGATAATGTTTTTGGTTATTTCGTACAATAAACCAGTGAAAATGCATTAAAACGCATGAAAATATAATTTAAAGTCTAATTTGGGCCGGAGAAAAATTTGCAAAAATCTAAGTCTGGACCCGGATTCGAACCTGCGTCGGCGTTTGGGCGTTAATTTGGACTTATATTTCAGTGAATATCGCTATGACTGTCACGCAGGATGTTCTAATAAGTGTGATATTCGGATAGCTCATCCATTTTTACATAACATATCAAAGATCCAGGAATGGGAAATGAGGGTAACATAGTAAGCGATGAGATCAAAACAAAAAAAACCTTGTCAAAATTGGAAAATCGGCAATTTCTCGAACACGAAGTTATGAAAACTTATGAAACTTGGTATTCTTATATAACTTTGGATCCTCTATCGAATGGTATATAACATGCTATGGAATTCACACTTTTATTTTTCGACTTTTGGTAGATCAAAAATCGATAATTTGGGTCAACTTTTTGGCTGAAGTGTATACCGCCCCTAGGGACTCCAACCATCAAATATGAGTCACCTAGGATGATTTTGAAACTTTGTGCCATGCCCCCGCCGCTCTTATGGAGAACGCGTTTTAATATCGTGCAAATGAAAAACACTCAAAATCAGTAGCAAAGAAAAAAGTTAGAGAGAGTAGATAAAGTATAGCATGTTAGCATGTATAATCAAATAATGATTTCCGAAGCATATCGATAGATGCATGCCATTGATTTCAAATGCCAAAATCATACCAAATGGAGTGGAGTTGGGTCCACGACTGCTGTGAGAACTGCCTATGGGATCCGATTGATCTTGCGAATCGGCACCCTGTCAAATAATATTGTTCAATTTATTTGAACACAAAAATACAAAACAACAATAACACATTTTTACAGTTATTTGCAAGCGAATATCTGCAAAACGTCTGCAAAATCTCTATGGGAGTAATTGATACCTGTAGACGAAGACGTGCGAAATCTTCAAATATGAGATCATCGTCCTCTTCATTGTCCATTGGAAGTTCGAAACTGAAAGAATTCATACTTTCAAACATTAGTCATACTTTTTCACTACAGATTTTTTAAATATTTCAATTTGCCATAAAGGAAGGGAGAGAATTGATCACCGTCGTGAAATCGATTAAAATATTTCCGGACTACAGTAACCAAATGGCACCATACTTGCTGACGCCATCCAGCTGTATCAGATCGATATCTTCAGGGGCTGGTTCGGCTGCAGGCTGAGTCTGCGGCGGAGGATGCGGTGCACGGAAATCGGGTCGATCTCGAGTGTTGACCGAATTGGCCAGAATGCGGCCAGAGCCAATGTGCTGCAATATTGACTTGGATTTTTGTTGTTACTCATAGTTTTTTTTAATCAAAAATGATAGGAAATGTTGTTTCATTGTCAAAATGAAATTTGAGAATTATCTGTACAATAAAATTTGCATAATAAGTTGTTAATAAACAAATGAGGGTTAAAATGAGTAATTTTGGCTTACTGCTGGTCTATTCTCCGGTGTTTCGGCTGGTTTGGCATGAGTGAGAGTGAATGGCAATTCAGCCACTAGATCACCTCCAAGAGGACCACCAATCGATGCACGAACCTCAAATATTCTTTTGTCTTATTGTAACTATATTAGTTAGATGCTCATTCGTTCACAAAACATTATATAAATAATAGTGTAAGATATTCTTTCAGTTTAAAATGAAAACGAAAAATCAATTATAGGGAAAGAAAGAAAGGAAATGGGTTGTGTTAGTTTTACTTTTTCCAGAAAAAAAAACATAATTAATCTAAAACGATCCAGTGTTTCGGCCCTGGTAATGTGTTTCTTTTAAACCCTCACCTTGACTTTGTATTGAACAACAATGCCTAGTGCTTCCTTCTCCGTGTTCTTGTCCTTACTGTAACGATTATCGATTAGAATATTATGTATAAACAATAATCGCAACATTGCTCATACTTAACGTATCTATATTTGATTTACAAGTAACCAAACCTACCGTATATTTGATTTACATTTACCAAAACTACCGTACATTGTGGATGAGGCGAGATTAGTGTCTTCGTGTTTGAGTTGACCGTCTAGCGCGAGCCCTCTCTTGTCCTACAACAATATCAAATAATCACGGTCAAGCATGATTATTGATTGATTGATTCTATCGATTGGCTATTCACCTTATTCCTTGAAAGTAGCGGACAGAGTGAGAAGACTTTAGAAAGTGTGCCTCCGGGAGCAACGGGAAACCCTTCGCTGAAAAGATCAAAGATCAAGGATTGGAGAGAGATCAATAAGTATGGTATAGTTTGGAAGTAGAAAGTTATAAAACGGTAAGACTAACCATGATTCCACTCTGGCCACTTCACAATTGTATGATGCCGTCGTGAATAGGCAGATATCAGCCACTTGTACGACGGATACCTGCAGATTATTATTATTGTTTTAAATTGATATTTCAAGTAAATGCAATAAAGCATTTAATGCAGGTCGCGTTCAAATAAATACTCAATACCTCCCGGTGATCTCTCGTTTCGCGATTAAATTATAAGAGGTAATGTTTATTATCAAGCAATATTGAGTCACTCATTTTTCGTATTCATAAATAACTCGTTTTTTTCTTGAATCAGGCTCCCTAGTGTCGCAAACATTATTATATGAGATCAAAGATCAATTCCATCTAAACCACAATCTAACCTTGAGTTTCTTCACCGTCTTGTTGCTGTTGTTCTGTAGATGAACATTGACTGAGATCGACTCACCGTGATAATACATCTGAAAAGAATTTATCTTTGGTATTTTCGTTTTTGATCTTTCAACTATTTTTCTTGTTCTTTCATTTCTCATATTTATGACTACGTATTACGTATATCATCGTGACAAATTATGTTTAAAAAGACAGTCTTCCAATTCCATTCTGATGTTTTCAACATTTTCTCATTCATGTGAAATGAAGTTGGTTTCATGATCGCATTAGAAGCCACAAAAGATCAAAACATTATTAGCTATCAATAATCTATAATCCTTGGCTTTTAAGCACCGTAATGCCAACATTTTGAACATGTGCCAATATTTGATCTTTGATCTCTGACCTCTTTATCGAGTGATACTTCCATATGTAGTAATCCAGCACTCATTCGGAACTCCTTGCTGACATCGACCATCGGTTGGGGTGACGCCTCCCACGGGGCATATGTGAGCTTACGAATGGCCAGACGTACACAGTTACTATAATGACCACAATGAATTACGAGTACTGTAATTTTTTCCATGTTCCGATAAACAGCGACTATCGAAAAATCAGAACATTCTATTCTTTTGCTAAGAAGTGAAACAGGAAATCATTTGCTTTAAAAATTTATTGTATTTTTTCGTCAAAGACAAATATATGCTCATTTAATTGCAAAGAAAATCATTTCACTTTATTTATAAAAAAAAACAACTAACTGTTTCTTTGGTTTGATTTCTCCATCAGGAGCTGCAACAATCGTCTTCAACTCATAATCAACACCGCATGGCTTTCCCGTGTCCCCCGGAGCAGGCTGCAATTTATTATACTATTAATTTAATTTTTTACAACAAAATACTTATTATTTAGAAGCAATGACCACACAGAAACTACGATTTGCAATCAAGAACATGTAGTCTGATCATAACAGTGTTATTATGTCTTGGTAGATTATGTATCCTTCATTAGATAACTACTGGCTTAGAGTTGAAACGAGTAATTTCATCAAATTCATTGTCCAAAACAAGCAATTTAGTATTAGATCTCTTTTTACACTTAAGGGTAATTTCCGTTGGACTAACAAACGGTCAAAAGAGTATTTTGCACGGTTTCATTTCAAATAATGATGAATATCAATTTTATCATAAAAATCATATTTAACAATAACTGCGATTCGTACGAGTTATTCATTTCTCTTTGATCTATTAGTCTGTCTCCTTGAACATGTAATCATTCTTCATTATATTTTCCCATCCTTTTCATTCGCAAAACAAACTCTGACCTTTCATATTAAAAAAAAAGTATTCAATGTCATCTACGATACGAAGAAATAACTAATCTATTACATTCGGGGAATGTTTGATTCTTAAACTGAACTGTGACTGAAAATCACGAAGAATCCCTAAGCTCGTGTACTTTAAGTCCTCCATTGCTTTTATATTTCGGAGGCAAATCTTGAAAGTACAGAATAGATAGAAGGATGACTACAAAATTTACGAAGATTCAATTAGGACATGTACTTGAACGTCCATGAGACTTATCCATTTCTCTCGACTTCTTTAAAGGGGCAAACCGAGCTGATTTTACTATGCGCTCTGGCTACGCTCTCTCTTAGACAACGAAAGCGAAAGAGCATTACCAGAGCGGTGAGTTTAAAATTAGCTCGGGGTGTGCCTTTATTATTGGTTCCTGGTTTATTCCATTCTGAAGAATACTTCCTAACTTATAAATAATATCTTTCTAGCAATGAGAATCACTTCTTCGACTTCCTTATGGCTTTTCGCAACCTTCACAAACACACATCAATCTGTCTACCTTTGCTTCTCCAGAATGACAAATATAACGGGTAAGTCGATAAAAAATCAAATTATTATGTATTTTAAAAATTATATGGGAAATGAAAAAAATAATATACTGAATATTTTAGGACTCCCTCCTGATTCTTGTTGGTCATCTTATCTAAGTTCATATCTTATATCTCATCCATCAATTCATATGTACATCCATTCATTTCCTTCTCCTTTTCCCTCATCTCAAGTGATTTGAGATGAGAACGACTAGCAATAAATAAGATGTGTTGGAGAAGCAAAAGGCACGAAATGGATATAGAAAGATGCAGAGAGAGAGGGAGAGGGAGAGAGGAAGAAGGATAAGGAGAGGGAGAGACTCAGTGAAGGCCAAAAACATCAATCACATATGTGAGATAGAGATTCGGGACTATTATAATGGAACGATTATTGCTAACGATCATTCGAAGGACAATGCAACCATAAATCTCTCCATTACATCATTAATGACTGCGCATATGTAAATCGTCAGTAAGATACAATGAATCTTCACATCAATAGTAATCAAATATATGTTTTATCCTGTTAAACATTCTTCTCTGCTGTCTATCATGAGTCTGTCATTGCTATCTATTTGGCATCAAAGGAAAACCATCTGCTAATTTTGGACTCTCCGCGTTCTTTGCGAGAGCGTTCCAGAATGGTCAGTAAAATTAACTCAGGATGTGCCTTTAAACCATCTTCATCGCGCTGCTCTTATTTCTACGTGTGTTAGTAGCATCTACTATACTACTTCGTGACAAGCGTAGATGTTAACTATCCAGATATATCTATGAAGAAAAAGAGTTGATGAATAGATGAAAGAAGATATTTAATCATTAATTTATGATGGCCCCTTCTTCCATGACACATTGGATGAATTTACGAATGATACATAATTGAATATTTTATAGTATCCTAATTCTCTAAAATACCGGACACTTTGGACACTAGGATACTATTGAATCCTTATTGTCATAGTCTGTCAATCATCCATGAAAACAAAAATCTAAGTGATATCAAATTATTCAAATTAGTGAAATCAAAGGCACAAGAAGTCCATACTATGTTCTGGTGCACCTTTAAAAATAAATAAATAAATAAATATAAAAATGTGTTTAAATTCCCTACCTATCATTAGATATCACCATAAAGTTTGTTGAAAATAGAATCTATTAATATATTGATACAACATGTAAATAGTCCCCGAGTACAGATGAGATCAGAGATTCCCCTCCTAGTACTAATGCTACTACGATTTCCTTTTATTCTATTCCTTCCTCTTCCCTTTCAGTGACCAAGACTCCCCTTCCTACTTTCACACAATTAGTCCCTTTCTGTCTCCTATGTCCATGAAATCCTCTCTCTCTCCCCTCTGAAACTCTCTCTCTCTCTCTCTTCCTCTATCTCCCCCTCTTCTCTTCCTCTCCCTCTCCTTCTCTCTCTCAAACTTTCTCCCTCTCCTTGTCTCTCCCATATGTTCTCTATTGTAATACACATAAAATGCGCAACGTCGCTCATCCGTGTTAGAATGGACGAAGGAATGAGAAGTTGCAAAGATGAGTAGCTACTATGAACTGAATAAGCAAGTATAAAGAATGTTAATAATCACGATGATTGACTTATCCGCTAACCTTACGATCGCCACAGAAACAAAAGAGATGATGATGTACAGAGAAACAGAAGGAGCGATTTTACTCGTTCTACCAATGCTTCCCCTTCTCATTCGATATGCAGTAGCATACCGCATGGAAAACGGTCAAAACAACTATTTTGAGTCTGTATTGTGCTTCAAATCTAATGTGAGAACCTATTCCAGGAACATCTGTACCAAGAAACTGCAAGATGAATAGAAATAGAAGAACAAAGAGAAAAGAGAAATTTGCGGTCGTGAGAAAGATTATTATTATTCCATTCCATAAAGCACTTTTTTTATAACTCCAACAATAAACTGTTCCGGTAATTCCGTTAGTAGGTAATTGCCAACTTCTTCTCTCTATGTGACAGTAATCGTGTTAATGTGAAAAGGTCGTGCATTTCCAATAAAAATAAGAAGTCCTAAGCTCATGCTTATCCTTAGTTTCTTTATCTAACTGTCTATGATCTCTTCATTTATTTTTTCTCACCCTAATCCTCTTTACTTACTCCTGTCTCTCGCATTTCACTCTTTCTCTGTATTATCTCTCCTTTCCCTCGTTCATTCCAATTAAACATGTATCTTCCTCAGGCCCTCTCGTAGACAGCTATACAGACGGAGGGAATTGTGGAGGGGGGAGAGGGAGAGAGGAAGGCAAGGGAGGAGGGAGGGGAATTGAGAAGGGGGAGCATTGAGGTACAGGATGGCTAACTAACCACATTAGTCGTCGCTTACACAGTATTAGTGGGACAAAGAGATGGGCATAATACAAGAATGGCGTTAAACGAACAACAAATCCGTCCATACATGGTTACCATCAGGATGCCCATCTGACTGTGATTACGGTAGTCTCCCTTCTATTGTTGAATACTGTAGTCTGTGAATATGTGACTATATCTCCTCTGTCCGAAGGTTGTGAGTACGTGACTACCATAACATGTTCATGTCATCACTGTTTTGGTCATGGTTGATCTTATGCACGGAAAGACGAAGACATTATGATGGTATAAATAGACGGTTCGTACTTTGTCATTGACAAAACTCCCAATATAACTATTGCACGCGAAGCGTCATAGATGTAGTAGCAGAAGCGTAACAAATATGTGTGATAATGAGATTATCTCATAGTGCAATCATCTGTCATTGAACAGATGGATGTTATAATCAGACAGAATTGATGCAAACGCTTGATTACCTCAATTATCCACATCATGATAGAACAAATGAGACGATGAGGTCTCATCGTCGGACCAATCAAGGAACGGAAAACAACAAAGGAGCAATCAAGCTATGATTAGGCTTCCTTTTTATGACTCGTGCGTTCCTACCCTCCAAAATGATTCCCTAATTTAGCCTGCTATTTTGTTTTCCGCTGCAGCGAGAGTCCATTGAAAGATGACCGGCAACAACCTTAAAACAGAGATCCGAACATTATTCCCTCTTATTTTGTCCATGTTTAGGATTCCAATACGTGCATATGAATTATGCATGAACATATTACACACTAACTTAGGACCAATAGTATAGAAGCCTCGATTCGTATAACAACACTTGTAACGTGTAATTTGCATAATTCCAGTACCTCTTCTTTCTCTTCCGTTTCATCTTCCTCTGACTCATAACTATGTTCTTCTATCTCTACACGGGAGAACATGTAAACACTTGACGACGCTTTCCAAGAGATAAAGATTGAGAGATAAGACTACACAGACATAGAAGAGATAAGAACGCCGAACAATTTGTTCATCGCCCATTCTACGGGTGTAAGCACATCGGAAATCATTGAACCGAACAGCTACATTCAATTCACAAACGATTATTGTTTAATTTGTATTGGACCGAAACCCGAACTTCACTAGATCGTAGGGTACTCCATAAACTTATGCTGAAGATGAAACCTAACATGATCTCTGACGAAAGCTGTCATAATCATAATTATCAGAGACTAGAGGATTGAAAATGAGCTGTCCTTGGCTGAAACGGCTGACAACGAAAATATGTGGTATCGTCTCCTCAATTCTGAGACCGTGAAATCCATTGTTTGATCATCTGCAGCTTTACACTGTCCCCATGTTCTCTAACTTACTCTTTTTCTCTCTCCAATCATTATGCTCTCTAGCATTCATCTCCAATTTCCATTGTATTAGATCGTAGACTATGGTCTGGAAGAAGTTCCCATAGACGAGACAGACAGAGAGTACAAATAGACCTAGAGACCAAGAGACTAAGAAGCAAAGATATGTACATACTTTTAGATTTCTCTCGTTCGTATTCCCCCAATATACGATATTATACATACATCGTGAGAGAGTTGCACGATGTCGATATGACAAAGACCAGAGAGTGTGGAGAATTGAGAGATCATAGACAGTTAGAGAACGATTAGAGATTGTATCGAATTCAGAGGGTGCAGACAGTCGGAGTCATAAGAATAAAGCCATGAAAAGATCAGAGAATTAGGAAAACGTTGAATCACTGTTATGAAAGTTCAACACAGATTATGGACTCTATTCACGTCAAGAAAGATCACAGAAAATGAAGAAAGCGCAGAGTTTCTGTTGTTGGTTAGAGAATTACGAGATAGTATGTAAAATGGAGAGAGCTCAGTGTATTGCAGCAAAAATCACATTAGGCTTGTGCATATGCATGAAGCGCATTCATCCGAAATAAAGTCATAAATCGCAGATATGTTGAAATAAACTCAGTATCCATTAAATAATTTTGATGTGCTTACAGTACCCCATTCTACCGTAACCATGAACCACTACAGTACCTGCAACGTGACGGAGGAGGCCGATTTGGCTGGCACTTCAAACCAGAAGGGAAAGGCGTTGTTTCCGAGTTTGCGTTGAAGTCGTTCTTGAAGTCGAGTCAGAGGACGTCTCGGTTGACTGGGATCCGGAGGATAAACCTGGAGTTAATCAATAATTCTTTCACCATATATTTTTTAACTTATATTTCAATCGAATATCACAGAGAAGTTCACTGATATCAGATATCATCTTTTATTTATCGGAATGCTGATAAATGTCAGATTTGCTTCAGTGCTTTAGATACAAACAACCTTTCGTAGAGTACAGATAATAAGGTTTGAAAAAAATTAAAGATTAGAGAAATATCGACAAATATTAAGAAACATTGAATGTTAACAGGATATCTCCCAGGTCACACAATGTTTTTTTCGTTCCCTGAGAAACAAATAACCTCAACATGTTTCGGAGAATGGCATTCACTCATTCTCTATCGTCAATCATCTCATATTGATCGATCATACAACTACTTACACCCTACAACATCTTTTTAACATTCCCTGTGATCTTTCAATCAGGTTTTGGATGTTTTTCAGTGTATTCATGTTCGACTCGACGAACTCGTGGCAGGTGCAAATTATAAATTGCCTGTGTGTTCTTCAGAAACTGTGGTCACCCAGTTCTCCATTTAGCTGTCAATTATGAAATGTCACCGAACACCAGCGTACATCACACTTTTTCAGGCGTGATATAGAGAAGATCTCACTACTCACTGGACACAGCGAACTTTTCAGAGGAGCAACAAATGCTTTATCACCACAAAGTACTCAAACATGACGTATGTGTAAGCGAACAACTGCCCTAGCTATTCGTTAATGGTCGTTCCTCTGTCATATAAACGTTACGTCTCTCGTTTAGTTTGAGATAATATGGGGAGGACTTGGGTCCAGTGCAATTACTTTAAAGTGCTTCCTCTATTTATCTGACTCGTCTATACTCCCTCACTTCCATATTGGGTCTTCGTAAGAGTAACTTGGACTATTTCATCTTTACGAGAGAGTGAGTCTCTTTTTGTTCAAGAGTTCCTCTTAGTGTAATCCCAGATATGGGAGAGTATGGAGAAAAGAGAGGCAAAAGGGGAAACAAACGGTTAAAGCACTCATAATAATACACCCTCCGTGCATAAGCTAGCTACAATTTCCTCCTTTATAGACGAAGAAAGAAGGCTAGGCTTGGTAAGGAAGGATCAAACGAAAACCACAATTGTTTTCAAATGAGTAGTTTTCTATGTTCTCAGACCGCTGGTAACATAAACAGCAATCCCCAATTTAACTACCCTACGCAAGCATCGTTTTCTTGTTGTGGCTCTAGTCTGCTCCAATCAGATGTTTTTGTTTTCACATAAGCATTTTTCGCGTGCTCACTCAACATCAAAAGTAGACAGAAAACACAACAACATTTCTCAGAAGAAGAAAAGTATTTACACAAACAAGAAGATTACCGGTTATGAGATGCACGGATTAGGGTATGATAAGCATGCTGTAACTACCTTTGAGACAACTCTCACCGCGATCATAATTCTGTATTATGGTATGACTAAACGATGCCTTAATATCAATATGATCCCATGGTAGATTAGAAAAGCCATAGTATAGATTAGGATTAACGGGTTTTGATTAGGGAAGGTGTTACAAATCATATCATAATCAGAGAAAAACATGTGCATCGTTATGTGATTGAGAATCATAATCTCCTCTTTGTGTATCAAGATGAAACTCACTAGGCTTCATGGTTACTACCCCTAGGGAAAGCATCAGCTATTGCTCTTTTTCTATTCGTTCCCCTATCTGTCTCTAACTCTCTCTCTCATCCGATCCCTCGATATCCATCTTTCCTCTTATGTTGACTTCCCATGCCCCCCTCTTTCCTATTCCGTCGTCCAAACATTCATCAGTCTTATTCCAATGGCATCGAACACATTTATCCATCATCTTACGGCACTAGAGACTACCGAAGATAATTGACTACCGTAGTTGATTGACTACCGTAGTTTATCGCTATAAGATGTAACAGAGACAGATTTACTACTGTACTTACGAAAGCACAGCGTTCGCCTTATCTAGACATGCAATAACGAAGCTGTCTCTCGTTTTGTTTTTTTCAAAGATAAATGAACATATTCCGATTCGATCCAGCATCATGGACATAATTGGTCGTACGAAGAGTAATGACTACGCCCGTCTCATATTTCATAGTTGAAAATAGCGAAGACGACTGAAGAGACCGACAGACAGGACAAAGTGAGACGAGAGAGTATGGGAAATGGAGAGAGTGTAGTCTTCTCACCCGTCCCAAAGTATTCGAGTCAATGAGTATGTGCCTCTCAAGTCTCCCCCTCCCCACTTGACCCGGGAAGGTCATTATATTAAATGGAACCGGATCGATTGATACAGGGGCTAACCTAAGTAAAGTTACCCATTAATACCGATACCGCAACCGGGTTTTAGAACCATCATACCTGAACTTGTTGTGATATGAGATCCTTTCTGAATGTGAGACCAAGCACATCCAAATCTTCTCTACCATATCGAAAGGCCGCCAACAAATGACAGATAATACGCTTCTTCTCCTTCAGATAACTGTCATCAATGAGAACCATTCCATCTGAAATACGATACTTAGGCCTTAGTGAGTACTTATCAGTTCCTTAGGCTAAGTACTAAGTTCATCTCAGTCATCCTAAACTTGAGATTGATCTCTATAATGTCGAAACTAGACTAGAGAAACACTGAATGCGACCAAAAGTCATGTGTGCAAAGCATTCATAATACAATAATATATACATAGAAATAAGAGTTGAGGAATTTTTGCTAGATGATTCAACATATTAATTATGACTGTTATTAACGCACCCACATCCGGTACCGGGAAATGGCAAAAACATTTACTAACACGATGTACGGTATATGGTGTCGGAATACGGTACCCATAGTCATATCTTGATAACCGTAACCATCCACTTACCAATAAGATCGACATGGCTTCCACGATCGATGAAATCTCTTTTCCCGAGGTATGTAGTAATCTGAAACCGTCAATAATAGATATGTTCTGTTATGTTCAGGTTGTTTACAGAAAAAGAAAAGTAGAGAAGGCCTATTTTTCGTACTATCATCTTTTTTCAAACTTTCAAACATCGTAAAAAATTTCTTTTGTAGTGCATAGTCAAGTTTCAAGACGAAAATTGTTATCGATCTAAAAAAAACTTCTCACGTGACCACAGAACAGTAATGTAGGTAGTAAACAATAAATATATAATTAAAATTAAAATTATTGATAAATCTTGTAGTAATTACCAATCCATCGGCGCTCGTCTTTTTGAAGACTCTGAAAGTATGAGAGGAATTGAAACGATAGTAGATAGGATTACTGTGAGGATTACTTGAAGGGATTATTTGAGATCAAACTAAGCTCAATGATTCATGCATTCGCCCCCTTTATCCCTTCATCCCCACCCGATAGAGTTCTACCTCTTGAGACAAGACCTTCAAGAGTGAAATTGAATCTGTTTAAGATTCATTGGGGCTTAATGAATAGACAAAGACAATAGGTCAGAAAGATACGTGCAATTTATGAAGAAAAGATTGAATTGAAAACTGCATTATAGTGAATTATAGTGCCATGTGGTCTTTGCAAATCCCATGTGAGTATTTTACTATTATATCTGTTATTATTACAAAATACATACGTAGGGGTATACCTTGTGCCGATCTTACTGCAGTCACTGTCAGCCGGAGCCGTAGCGCCTACCGGAACTGCCGAGGTACCGTTCGACATTTAACAATCGTCGCCCGTACCGCGCACCACCCACACTACACCACCGGAAGTGCGTACCCTTAAAGGGTCACACCTTTGTGTATCGCACAGGGGCAAACAAAGAATATAAGAGCTAATATAATCAATAATGACAGACATTTGGACAGAAAGATTATCGGGAAAATTAAGGGAAAAACCAGGGCCGATTCGGTTAGTGTGGACATACGAGAGATGCGATAGAGAAAGAGTGAGCTATATTCTTCCCTTCTCCCTCTCGTTCGTCTCTCACTCCATCTGTCACACTCTTCGTTCGCTTCACTCTCTCACCGCTCGCCTGACACTCCCCCGGAGCGCAGCGCGACCGCGTTGCTTGCGGTTCGACGAGCGCAATTTCGGTTCACTTGGTCGACCTGGCTCACCTTATTTTATAGTAGGCTGTATAATGGAAAAAGTGGAGTGAATAACAAGGGAAAAAGAATATGCCATGGTAATGAATAGGGAATTAGGGTATACATGAGTTTCCACGGGAGACAAGAGAAAAGGGCAGTGCAAAACACTGACATATACACATGTATAAGTACATGTACAACTACAAAACATGGGATATCAACAGCTTTTTCTCTGTCTACCACAATGATGGTTTGAACTAATTGAGAGTAGAAACGTGTTTAGTGTAATAGATACGATTTTTGCGTTGTTCAAAAGTTGCGAAAAATTAATTTAAAATGAGTGATAGATTGTTTAAAAATCACAGTTTGTTCTATGATCTTTTCGCTACGTTAGCAACAAATTTATACAATAGTTTAAAAAATGTTTATTATTACTGGGCAATAGTGTTGTTAGATGGAATAAAATTTAGTCTCGACTAAATTTGCATTTTTAGTCGAGACTAAAAATCATTCGAAAATAATTTTTGTCATTTTAGTCTCGACTAAATGGTCAAATAGACTAATATTCGCGACTAAATTTGCATTTAGTCTCGAATAATATTTTCGAATATATTCGAGAATAGACATTCATTTTCCATTAGTTTTTGGTGCTGAGTGGTCCGCTTCTTCTCCTCTGTGTAATGAAAAGGTTTTCCCTAATTGTTAATTTTATCTCATTTTGAACACTTTTAGTCTCGACTAAATGCAAATTTATTCTCGACAAAATTTTAGTCTCGAATAAAATGTCATTTTTAGTCGAGACTAAAACGACCGCTCGACTAAAAAGCTAAATTTTATTCGACCGAAAATATTCGCAGAATACATTCGACTAAACAACACTACTGGGCAACAAAGTGGAAGAAGGAATGAAGCTCGAAGAGATATAAGATTGCAGTGAGAAAGACATTTGAATTCTATACATCAATGAAACATTGTTTTCAAAAATGCAAAAATATAATAAATGATTGAATCGAGTATAAGTAAGAATTGTAATATTGCAATAACAGACATGGAATGCAGAGATGAGGACTTTTTGAATGAAATTTAAAAAAAAAACATTAGTAATAAAAAATAGTGAATTGACAAAGTGAAAATCAATGATAATCGCGATTATTATCGAGTTTGTGCAGGTTATAGTACAGATAAAAGTGAAGGAAAAATCAAGCAATAAATCAATAAACAACGGTAACGGTCATGGTCCGGACGGGAACTGAGTCGAGGATTAACGGTAAGTACGGTAGGTTCTGGGTACGGTAGAATTGGACAATTCTCAGACTTCGGATGACAGTACGAATAGTGGCGAGATCGATTTTTCCTTCGTGGGGAAACAGAGATCTTCACAATTTTGAGAGAACTGAAAATTATATATTATTATTTTGATTATTGAAGAATTTTTTTTGAAACAAATATTCTACTCGTATGCTCTAATATATTTTCCTTTACCTGAGAATTTTCAAAAATATACATACTATTATATTTTAATTGAATAAATACTTACTTGAATTGGTTGCTCTCCCATTTCGGTTCCCTTGTCACATCGAGGATAGCGATAAGGTACGCATTCCTTGCTATCTCGCTGAATTTATTGACGAGTAGGTTAATACATTGAGTAATACTATGATTTGTTTGCTCATTTAATTTTTTTCGAGTTGATTAGTGTGATTACTCACAACCTTTATAATTTTCATCTGTTCATTTTCGTACTGTCCATTTATAGCCATCAAGAACATATATTATATTTATTTATACATTATTTATTGATCTCTCTAATAATAGCGACGATACACAGTGAGATCCTTCCCTCCCTCTCTCCGACCCCCTCGCCTCAACATTATTCACATTATTCATTTATCACTTGTTGTCACATTTATTCAATGTATGATAAATAAATAAATAAATAAATAAATAGCACATATCTATGATTTGTACAGGTATTCTATTCATTCCTCACGTTCTTTAACCTATTCTCTGCTTCTCTACCACTCTCTCTTTTTGTCCACTCTCTCGTCTAATCCTCGTTCGCGAGTTCCCCCTCTACCGTTTCCGTTTCCGATACGATTCATTCGAGTGGAATGGTGGTCCAATGTCTGCACTCTCTCACTTTGGCATGCTCTCTCGCCCCATTCTCACCTCAATTTCTTTCTCTGCCACTCTCTATTTCCACCTATCTCGTTGATTGTTCTGACAAACCTTGTGAGAAACTATCAAACAATTTCGTACACGGGTAATCGAGCATCGGTAATTTTATAAATATTCCATAAATAGTTAAATCCACCAAAATGTTCCCCAAAGCAATGCAACCTATTCGTGACTATTTTGAAACATGAGCCTTAAACGTCTGTCTTCTAAAAAAACCCTATCGCTCAAATTTCTTGTCTCGCCAGACTGCCAAAGTGTATTTTGGTCTGTCCTCAATGGTGATGCACTTTTGGGGTCAGATCAAAAATAGCTAAACTGTTGTACGTGATTCGAATTTCGAGTTAGAGTTTATTGATTAGTTCTTACCGGTCGATAATATCTCTTGACATAATTAGGTTCGGTTCCGTCGGGACAAACATCTCGTACGATCATACAACAGCGAGGATTCTCGAGACCTTCAATCATTATATTTTTAAATAAGTTATCATTTAGTTTAGCCTTTTAGCATTTGTTCATTTTTAGATAGGAAAATATGATAACCGTAAAATGAACATCACGGAGGATTTTTTTCATATAATGAAAGTATCTCACAATCATCATGCTTGACATTGCGATCTTCAGGCACAGCACGATCGGCTTGTTTGATCTGGCCTGAAAGAGGATTAAAAACTAGTGAATTAAAGCAGATATTAAATATAGTCTGTTGTTAGAGCTTTCTAAATATAAAATTATATTATCCTTTCATTATTGTATATAAATATTTTTGTTGTTTCGTACAAATCAACAATTTCTTTACTTTATTTTGTCTGTGAAATTGTACATTCTCACCTGTGAGATAGAGCTGCTTAGTGATCTCTGATGCGTGTTGTCGAGTGTTGGGAACGAAGTGAGGATCGCGCAGCCACATTCCTATAAAGATCAAAGATTAAGAGTAGAAAGATCGAAGATAATATTTTAGAAGTAAAAAATAAGGATTTAGATTAGTTTGGAAATTAAATTTTTATGTTTTAAAAGATTATGAGATTAGGATACCTCTAGTTGTTGATAACACTCCAGCTTCAGTTGTAGTCGTGATTGCTGTTTCTTTCTGGAAAGGAATTTTTATAATGGAAATGATGTAAACCGGAAAATGCTCAGTGGTATTTAGAAGAAAATGAGGTAAAGTTCGCTGAGTATGAGTATTAATCAATCGCATATCGCTATTTTATATCTTGAACGTCGTCACAATTCTTCTTAGTATTCATAGATCTGTTTATGTTTGTATGCGAACTTTTTGCAATGATAATTAGTTTATGACGTATTTCTCTGCATAAACACGGTATGCTGCAGCAGAAAAAGATACAAAAGAGAAAAATGATAAGATAGTGAATGAGAGACTTTGAGTCAACAATAAAATATATTAAATGAACTTATAATAACGCCAATTCCCTCCTATGTTTCATTCTAAAGTTATCACATTACGTATAGTCGATTTTATGATGCAATTGTGCGCATGATTTATTTATAATTCACGGTGTATAAATGTTTCATACGTTGGGCATGAATTTCTCAGAGAACAAGGATGTGACATTCAATTCGCCATTCCGAAAATAATTCATTTAATTTTGTATTCAGTGTCGGATTGTTAAAGTAATGTCATTGCCCTCATTTTATTCTCAAAAGATTCAACAAAATCAATGACCCCAAATAGGATAGCATTTTTCACATTTTAGTCTCGGAATTCCAAAATACGATTGTCATACTCTAATTTGAATACTGACCGGAGTGGCAATGGTTGTCTGCATGATAATCATTACTTCCTTCATATTGGGCGCTTTTGTAGCTGCTGTGATGTCCTGAATTAAACAATTATTATTACTAAAAACTATCTACCATCTACCGAAATTGAGAACTATTTTATAGATTAAACCATGCAATTTCGTGCTTCATTTTTGTATAAAGACTGATTGTTGTTTGATTCCCTTTGCTCAAGAATACAATAATAATTATCTAACAATTATCGCCAATATGAAATAGAAGATATTCTCAAGTAATCTATTAAAAAATTTTTTTTAATATAACAAAAAAAGATTTGACAATTTACCTCGAATGTCTCCTCATTGAAAGGATCAGGTGATGCAGTGGAAGGGAATGATTGCTGTTTATCAGATGTCGTGCTACCATTCGGTTTAAACGCCACGGCGGACTCCAGGCGGGTTTGATCAACAGTTGTTGTGGGCGGAGTGTGGGTTGTCGAGGTTGTCGTTGAAGTAGAGGTAGATGATGACGATGATGATGTGTTGTTGATCCATCCGAAGTATTTCTATCAAATAATTGATTTAATTTTTTCAAAGTGTGATAGTGAAAGTATTTGTAAGATTTTATAGAGATCAATTTGGAGTTTTTTCCTGAAACTTTGACGAAATCTAAATTATTAGTTCACCTTGTACTCTTCATCCTTCTTCTCTTTCTTCTTCTGATTGATCGTCTCCGAATGCTCTTTCGCCTTCAATTGAGCGAACATCTGAAATCATAATTAACTCCTTTTCAAACTTTAATTGATGACTAAATTAACTTTTAATAACTTTGATAATTTTTTGACAACTTTTAATTTTTAAGTGATGGACAAATAAATAAATGAATAAATAATGTTCGGTTCTTCATGAAAGCGTAAGTGTCTAAAATTTCGAGTAGGCAAAAACGAAAAAAAAATTTAATATGTAAGAACAGAATACCTGCAAATGATCCTGCAGTGATGGAAGATGGGCACGAGGAGATGTTCCACGGAGGGTGAAGTGCTCCTGATTATTCATTATTTCATTACTAAAATTCAAGGAAAAATCGGAATATGCATATTATCATTATCATTATCATTATCATCATTATCATCATTATCATCATATTATCATATTATATTATCATATTTTCGTACATCAGTTTTTCCTAAAATTTCAATTGCTTACCTGTGGTTCAACACGATTACGATAACGATGTTGAAGACTAATCACCGGATCTGGTACTGAGGATGGGGTTGGTAGTGGAAGAGGAGACGACTCTTCTGGAAAAATGATCAATTCAGTTGATTAAATGCACGTAAATTTTTAAGATGTGACTAGCCACTGTACGAATATGCAAGTTTTAATAACAATTTTCAGAGCGTAATTTTCATAAAGTTTTAAAAAAACATACCAATGATGGGCCTGGACTTGGTGATATCTTGCACGATCAAAGTAGGGTAGAGTCCATCGAACAAATTATTCTGAATGATATCGTATTATTATATATAAATGTATTTATTTAATTGCTCATAACGCAACCATTCTTAGCTCTATTTTCATTTAATGATTAAATTAAGATCGCCAACGCAATCCTCTTTTATGACACCTTGAGAATGTTTCCAATCGATCTTGATCATTATCCTGATCATTTCCCATTTGTCCCTCATTTAACGGACTTTAGTTGAATCATTTCGAAAGTATCCAAAAGAGGGTGAAATAGCATGCATTCCATGTATAACATATGGGTCCATCCACGTAGTTCATAAATCAGCCCTCCCTTTATGATTCCTCTCCCTTCATTCTTTAGATCGCCTCTTATCTACGATGCTCACCTAGTGTCAAAAGCTATTAAACACTGCTCCGGCGCTACAGCTCCTTATTCTCTACCTCTCCTTATGTTCTACCTCTCCTTCTTTTCTACCTCTCCTTATGTTCTACCTCTCCTTCTTTTCTACCTCTCCTTATGTTCTACCTCTGCTTATTCTCTCACCAGGCTGAATCGCCAGATACAAATCTTTGGTTGTATCCGGCTGAAATGAGGATGATTCTTACTCGTTTCTGAGCATAAAATGAAACAATAGAGAATAGATCAAGAAATCGAGTCCATTGGTACAAAATGAATTAATGATGTGTCGACACGTAGGGCGGAATAACTTGACAACCCTGTACACAAGAAATATTATGTTGTGTTAAAACTGTCGAACAAATCTGGTGAACGCTCTGAAGAGAATTCACAACTTTTCAGGAAAAATCGACAAAAGGTTTGGCGATTTCGATGGAAAGGAGGACAGAATTTCAAATTAACGGCCATAAAAAATAACTCAAATAAATTAATATTGTTTAAAAACTAACCTCTCCATTATTCCTTTCATCGCCGAATAGATTCGGATTCTTTTCTTCGACACTCACAGCTTTAGTTGATGGCCATGATCGGAATACCTCAAGAATCAATCAATAATTCTTGGATTACAAAATCATCGCAGATCGAAGCGAGATTTGTCAAAGTTATTTTTTATTCCAATGATCTGAATTTTGAAATGTAGAAAATAACTCATTTGCAGAATCAGTCAACGTGTCATCGCAATATAATTCAAACATCGTTCATTAGAAGGGGCATTTTGAAATATTTAGAATGAATTAGAACTTTATTGTTAGACCAACTGATATTTTTCCAACCATGAAACTTATCCGAACGTGATGTCAATCAATAATTGTTGAAGATATTTAAAACCATGTGATGTCATTGTCTTTTCTATAGTTAAATGAAATATGTACCTTTGTCGACGCGTGCCATCTGTGTCTCAATCGGTTAGGCTGAAAAGAATAATCATTTGTTTTGCGTTATTTCTAAAAGTTTCTTGATAATACACAGTGTCCAGCTTTTCTTAAATATTTCACCGCGGGGCACCGTTAATCGAAACTCACACATCCGCTCTATGGTCCGATTTTTAATGTTTTTTACCGCTAAATGTCCCGCGGGAAGCTATTTCCAGAGTATCAACCAAGGCTGCACTTACTTATCCCCAGATCAATCTGCACTCAGCTTCAGTGCTGTTAAAAATTTTTTTTCTAATTGGATTGTTTTCTAAAGAAGATTAAATAGACATAATAATATTCGTTCCAATTCCTCGGTTCCCTACTTCCTCCATACTTGAGAACTTGAAAGGCGGTTGAAGGGAATAATGAAAGGAAAAGTAGAAGAACGAAAGTTGCAGTTTAGTAGATCGATTATACGACGGTGAATAGATTTATTACAAGAGGCGCTAATAATCATCCAAGGTGGGCCTAGAGTAGAGGTAGAGGTAGAGGTATAGGTAGAAGGAAAAGGTAAAGATAGAGGTAGAAGTAGAGATAGAGATAGAGGTAGAGGTAGAGGTAAAGATAGAGATAGAGGTAGAAGTAGAGATACAGGTAGAGACGGAAATAGTAAGATTTAAGTGCATTCTCGTGCGTTAAATTAGTTCAAGAGTTTGGTATGGGCGTTTTCGCTGTGTTCAAACTAGAGAAATATTGTTTAACCTTACAATAGTGGATGGCAATTCCGGAAATGAACTTTTCACGCCTTCTCATGTGATAATTTTAGGCCAAGGTTTGTATATTTATGTGACTTAAGCATAGAGACCCCAATAATTCAAGCTGAATGTATGATTGTGCAACATCTCACTCGCATTTGTTCGAGTTTCCCACTAAACAACCAAGAGCAAAGAGAAAAAAGTGAATCGTAGGGCCATATAAATGGACCAAATAAGATACATAAAAGAGTGAGCACACTCTACATGCAAACAAACATCCCAATTAGGCCATCTAAGTATTCATCCGAACCGTTTTTTTGAATTTCAAACGGAAAAGTGAAAGTCGAACGGAATTCGGTGAAACCAGCAGAGTTCAAGGATTAAAGACCAGACATCAAAGTACAAAGTTCAAATATCACTCACCATTGTTGTTGTGGCTGCCACACAGTGGATGGGCGCGCAGAATCGAGTCTCATACAGATGGGGACAGATTCGAACGAGCGGAGCGCCTCCTGTAAATTGTGTAGTTTGATCTTCGATCCCTGTAGTTTGAACTTTGTTACTTACGTGACATCATCTCAGGCAGGGGTGGTTTGAGGACATCTCGATTTCGTACTTGTTGACCATATTGACAATCACCGAAACATTGCGACCATCCTGCCCATGGAGAGACTTCGCATTCTGAATTTCATTATTGATTTATTGATTGATAGCTACCTTTTTCATCATTGTATAATGCACGGATAGAAAATACCCAATTTTGAATATGGTTTTGTCCCGATTCGGATAGTTTTCAGGGTTTGGATTTGTCTACAAAGTGTTCCAAATTTTATGTTATTTTGGTCACTATTACTTTTCTCTCGTTGATGAAGGAAGTCAGAGAGTGTGATCAGAAAGACTTCTTTGGATATTTCTTAAAAAGATATTCGTATCCTCATAGTTCCAATTGGATCAACTTCTTTCCTTATTCACTCTCCTTACGTGCAGATGAGAGAAACTAGGAATGTTCGACGGCAAAAAGTAATCAAAGGAAATCCACTCATATCCAAGACAAAACGTTCCGGTAGTTGCTTTTTCTGACGCTTCTCCCTCTCCCTTTATCTCTCCCTCTCCCTCTGCCTCTCCGATTTGCTTCGAACAGGTCATACCCCATTTACCCCTATAGCATTCCTGCCGCGTGTACACTGAATGCTTCGAAAAAGAAGAATAAGAGAAGAGCATATAACAGATGACACTATAGCTTTAAGGCTAATATAGATTTAAGGTTTGTAGTCTGATCTTGGAAACAACGGTAGCTTCATTTCAAATTAGTAAGATGTCACTTCAAAGAAACTGTAGAATCGAAAAAAAGCAATATGGTGTGAATGGAAAAGCTTTGTAAGGAATCGTTTTATAAGAAAACTGCAATCTCGTTAGCAAATATTTTGATTAAAAAACATTGCATATCTTTGTATACATATTGAGAAAAACTCTCGTCCAAAGCATTTTTCTGATAGTAGAGAACAGTGAAATGCTGCGCGGAATGGGCAGAGCCCGAAAGTGCCGAAACAGGATGACACAATCACATTACACAACCTGGCTAATCAGTCACAGATATAATATAGTGTCTGAAAGGGAGAGGGAGAGGGAGAGACGCAAGAGGGAGAGGGAGAAAGGCAAGAGGTAGAACACGGATATCATAATGTGGCTCCATTAACTAGAGTTAGTGAAATGGGGATGGATTGAAAAAAAGAAGAGCCTGATAGAGGAACATTAGAGAGAGAGATAAGAAGACTAGGTTGAAGTTTTCTAGGCGCTTAATTATTCAAAATTAGCGAAAGGAAGCGTATAGAAGTCGAGAGTGGAGAGGACAAACTTTGATCGTAAAATTTTTGTTCACTTTGATTCATCGAGAAACGGTTCTCGTGATTCTATTGCAGTTTATTTAGTTCCCGGGTTGGATATGTTTCAGTGTTGAAATAAAACTTCCAAGTGTTCTAAATTTTTGTTTCGTTCAGTCTTTAGTTTTTTTAAACCTAATTATAAACGTCAGCAATGAAATCACAGTGGCACTATTCAATTAGTATGCGCATAGCGTCGAAATGTCTCTAATGATAAAAAGTGTTCGTCTGCGCTTTTGTGATTGCGATAATTCGATTATCTTCTACATACAAGATCAAATCGAAATGGATTTACAAAGATCAATAATAGACTGGATTAACTTAATTCGACTTAAAACTAAACGTACCGGAAGCGGCAGAACGCCTCAACAAAATCACCAGTGGCAGCAGCCATGCCTTCATCGTTAGTCCTGGAATACGGTAGATCAGTTCGTTGGGTCAGATTCATAATCACGGTGAGTTCGATAGGTCGAATTCACGGATACGGTACATATGTGTCGCGCCGAAAAATGAGCAAACACGTACAAGATACCTATAGTAGGGAATAGGGGCAAATGAGGAGTGGGGGAGGGTCTTTCTTTGAATTGAGAAATTGAGGAGGGATGAGGGAATGCGAGGATGGGTATGGAGAGGTGTCCTAGAGGGAGAGGGAGGGAAAGGGAGAGGGAGAGGAGGGAAAGGGAGAGGGAGAGGAGGGAAAGGGAGAGGGAGAGATCGGTAAAAAACGGATAGAGGGAGACATTGTGCCGCTGTAGTGATGGCTCGGGCAGATATGTAAGAGAGGAGGGAGGGATAGTTTCCGGAGGATTTAGAAGGGAGAGGAAGAGGATAAGGAGAGAGAGAGCGAGAGAGAGAAAGATTGAGATAGAGAGAGAGAAGGGAGGGAGGAGAGGGAGAGAGAGAAAGGGGAGAGGGAGAGAATAAGGAGAGGGAGAGAGGGAAAGGGGAGAGGGAGAAAATAAGGAGAGGGTGAGAGAGAAAGGGATAGGGAGAGGGAGAGAGTCGAAGTGAAAATGAGAGTGATCGTGTCTAAGATATCGCAACTCTCGATTTCTGGTAGCCGGAGACAAGATCCAAACAATCTTGTTTTTCATGTTTCATTAAAAGGTAATTAAGATTCTTAAATACATCTTAAACGTTTCAGACTTTGAGATTAATAAATGCCAATGATGTGAAATTAAATAAAATCTAAAACAGCATCAAAACAAACAACCATGGATGGATTTGGTCGAATTTCTCCAATATTGTTTCCTAATCGGTTCTCAAACACAAACAAAAACATTTCTGTCCAAATCTTGTTGTGAATCGAGAAATGAAACTATTTCGATGCTTCCAACTGTGCAGCTGAATGAATCTACAAGCAGATAAACATATGTAAAACACCGAGATTGGATTCCTCGTTTTCAGACCAGTGATACTTAAGATAGTGTATTTGGGCGAACACATTTGCATATTAATGAGATATCATTAAGTCACATTGTTTTCAGGAATTTCCAGCAAATGGTCAATTCCTCATTTCACGCTACAGCACTCATTGCAGTGAAACTCTACTGTATTTGTGACTACTGTATATCAGTACAGTCATCATCATCATTGTCATCTTTTGTTAGAATGAACATCTAATTTGTCTATTTCATACTTTCTCGGAACGTTTAGCACGAAGGATTAGGAAAAGGCGCTTACACATTTGATCACCGGAGAGCGTTTAACTGCTCCTTTCTTCTTTCCAGTATTTTATTCTACTATATACATTTCGAGTATTCTGTCCTTTAACCTTTAAACGTTCCTTTCTCTCATTAATGAAAATCGAGCTGGCATTTTCTCATCGTTAATAAACGTGTCAATCTATTTGTTTCTTTCCAAAGTTTAAGTCTTCAAAATTCTTGATTTATATTCCTTTCTTTCGCATACTATTCCTGTAATCGCATAATATCTATGCTTCATTATTTCTCGCATTCAGTATAGTAGGGCGCGGTCGCGTCTTCACATTCCTTCTCCATTTCTTCTATTACTTTTTGCCATCTCCGATACTATCGCAACACAAACGTTCCAAGATTATTAGAGATTTATTAGTACCAAAAAACCTCTTTGAGACGGTTAGAGAAGAGTGAGAGAGTACACGAAATAGAGAGGATCAGACACTATCGGGACAAAACGACGAAGCAACACACCCGAGCTCTGTTCACGGCTGCCTGAGCCGATAAGTATCAGTACGGAGATTTATGTCGGTCAATTCGAGCTTTTTGTCATTCGGTCTCTTCTAGGGACTACGCTCTCTCGTCTCTCTGTCTGTGCCCTCTCAAGATAGTGTTGTCTCTCGTCGAAAAAGGGCTGGGAACGATTAGAAGTGGAGAAGAATGACACAATTGGAGAGATGGGCGTTCACAATTAAGTTAATACGTTCCGAATTAGTTAAAGTAATTTTGAGATACGAAGAAGAGTATTCAATAACCTTGTCCTGAAAATGAAATGAGAAAATAAGATAAATATGAGAAGAAAAAACTCTAACACAACAATTTTGATCTTAAACCTATTGAAACCAGTGTCTGTTCTTTGCTGATGGCATCTCAGGAATTTTGTTTTCGTCTTTTAAAACGTATCGCGAGCCCAATTAGTCGAGCCTATTAAGTGCCGGCGAAAACGGTTTGCACATTAAGGAACAAGTTGATCCGATGAAAGATCATATGGATATGTGTAAACTGTGAAGAGAGAGTGGCAGAGTTTTCGAGCAATCGAAACTATTTGAGTGGTTTCAAAACTGGAAAACCTTCCATTACATGACAAATATCACGGTAACTACTGTTGCAAATACCGTGTAGTAAAATAAACGTCGATGGAGCTTCCTTTTTGCGAAACGGGGATTCAGCAGGGAAAGCGCACAAAGCACGAAAACTCCTCCGTGATTTTGGGATGGCCAGGGGTGAAGTCGAAGGTTGGAAGAAATTTGATTGGGTTAGCCGGTGATTTCGTGAGTGAGCTAGTAACACAAAATCCCGTTGCCTATGACAACATTTTCAGGTCTTTGAATCCTTCCATGACCCCGACAATTCCATGAATGATTATGAATACTCATTCATGATTCGTGATCATGTACGATTTATCTATGATTTTTCACGTAATCACAAGATCGCCGATAATCCCTGCATGATTTTAATTATATTCCATGCTAGATCATGCTCCATCTTTCTGATTCTTTCTGGCATTTCTTGACATTTAGTCGCTCGAAGTCTTTCAAGACGACAGAAAGAATAAGTGACATTCTTATCATGAGTAAGCTAAAGACATTCTCTGCCTGTTTAGCGTGTTCTCATTCAATCCGAAACAACCATTCCCTCTCCCACTCCTTCTCCCTCTCCTTCTCCCCTCCCCCCCCCCCATCTCCCTTCCCTCTCCTTCTCCCCTCCCCCCCCCCTTCTCCCCTCCCTCTCCTTCTCCCCTCCCCCCCCCCTTCTCCCCTCCCTCTCCTTCTCCCCTCCCCCCCCCTTCTCCCCTCCCTCTCCTTCTCCCCTCCCCCCCCCTTCTCCCCTCCCTCTCCTTCTCCCCTCCCCCCCCCTTCTCCCTCTCCTTCTCCCTCTCCTTTGTCGCAATCATCCGTTCCAATCTCTTAATGGCATTCATTCCATCAGTGAGATAGGAGTGCATCAGGTTAAGACAAAAAAGGGATAGATTATTATAAAGGATGAAAGCAGATATGGAAGAATAGAGAACCTTTATAATATAAGTCAAAGACTGTTTTCCGAATTTGAATTGAGGTGCAATGTGCCATACCGAGATGATTTGTGCCTTAAATCTCTAATTTTCCAGAAAATCAATAACACATCTGCTTTTATGTAATAGTACATGTAAAATTCTCCTAGCCATCTCGAAGTTGCCCGATCTTTCCTTGCTGTCACATAGACAATGAAAGTGTAAGAATGTGGCCAGATAATTTCAAGTTAGCTTAGTGTATCCATTCAAGATCTCCCATATGCAGACGTTAGTCAGCACGAGATTTGGCAGTGGTGTCGATTGAATGAAAAAGATGGAATGTTTAGATAAGAAGTGCGAAGTGATGAGTGGACACGGGTGAGAAGACAAAAGAACTAGTGGGGATATAGTGCATTCTTCAGATCTATGATTTATGAGATCATTGTTTCGGTGTTCTTTTACCAAAGACTGATTTGACTCGATGATCTTATCAAACATGATTTCTATCGTTTCCTAGTCGGTGAGTAATATCTGGATTCCCCGAAGTATTCCTTAAAATATGTCGAAAAACGTGAACAAATCTTATACAATATATGTATCTTATTATTATTTTTTAACTATATATCGCAATAGCCATTCGATCGCAATGAGACACAGACAAACAGAGCATACTTTACCAATTATTCTATATCTTAACCTATTATAGGTTTTTTATTGACCTTATGATGAAAATAAATTATTTCAAACAAATCTCACAATAGTGGTAACAACTCCAACCTGCTGCGTATTGAGCGTATAACAGTATCTTGTTTTCTTTGTAGTACGAGAGCATCCATAATGCCATTTCCTTCATTTCACATTGTTCGGAAACTTGAACGCACTCTTATTCATATCAAATCATTGCAACGAAAGTCAGAAGAGTGTGTCAGTAGAGTGATATTCGAGAAAAGTGCAGGTGAAATATTTGATTCCGAGTGTTACTTTTTCACACCCGTTCTCTAGGTTTACAACAAATTTGTCATTTTTATGCAAATAAATTTTATACGGACATTTTATAACGCTGTATGGAAAATAATCGAATGGAGTTAATGTCCTTCCCAACAACGATCTGTTTCACTCGATTCAATAATAGATAGAGATCATTGACTGCTCAAGGGTAGGTCCACTAGGGGACAACGGGGCAATAAATTTCACGGGCTTAATGGGATTTCAAGATCTACCGGAGTGAATTCTCTCTCTTTGTCTTAGCAAACGATTCAAACATTCCTTCATAGAAAACAAACCAATTAAATGAGATATTATCGAATTATTTTTATGAAAAAAGAATATGTTATCAGACACAATAATCGATCTCTTATGATATAAGTTCCATGAAGGAACCACTGATAATTTAATAATCAATCTTTCCTTCAGTTACCGCATCCATGAAGATAATTTTCGCAAAAAAAGCTTTTTTTTTATTTTTAATTTTCAAAAAAAATTTCACAATTATTTTTATCGTTTATTTGATCTTCAAATTAGATATCGAATTTCCTCCACGGCCATACGAAGTGCAATTAAATATTGCTGTTATAACCACTCGAGTCATCACTTTTCGATAAATTTCTTATTCTAACACATTTCTTTCAAAGCAAGATCAATAAATTCATATTTCTTAAATATGATATTCTCTCAACTTATCACAACATGATTATCGTCTGAAATACACGATAATCTTCCATAATAGATAAACTGTGAGTAATTTGTGCTTAATTATTAGCCTTAGATATTAGCCTTAGAAATGATATTCGAAAGTTAACAAGAATTCGTTGCGTACATTGAAGAGCCATGATTATCAAATTCAACACAAAATTATCTATGAATGTTCACTGAGAGTCTTCACATGGTTCGATGTGCGGCAAGGCATTGAAATTGTTATTTTTAATTGCCGCACAGACCTGGATTGCACTCACTAACTTTTGGAGAATCATGCTTGACAACAATCTTCCGATGGGAAGTAATATAAGCTTTTGTCTCCTCCACCAGTTTTCTCACTATATCACAAGATGCGATAGAAAATATAAACAATAGCAAGCATGCTTATCGTGGCGGGAGTCAGTATCTCCTTCTTTAAGAAAAAAAACTAATAGAACACTCTACTTTTTACATGCTCTCTCGTCACTCAATTTCTTCTCTTTTTAATGTCGAGACTTTCATGTAAGCGATAAAAGTGTTGACATAGGTGAAATCGTTGAATCTATCGTAATTTCTAATTTGCATATGGAATCTTACCTGTATCGTCTGCCTCGACGATGACGTCATCAGTTCATCACCTTTATCTTTCGTTGATCTACTCGAGGAGGAGATTCTGCACTAGTGAGGATTATACAGAAACCGTTTGCGACTGTCTCTACATTATAACTTCTTCTTAAAAATGAATAAAGTGTTTTGGGTGTGTTGATAAGTGTATGTGTGGTCCCTGCCCGCGAAGTTAAATAGGAGGAGTCAAAATCAGTATATACAGTGTAGCCTAAAAGTCTTGGGCATTTTTTTAAATAAATTTTGATCCAGAAAAGCAATCAGCCTGATATTCTGAGTCAATGTACAGAATTTATCAGGGAATATTACCATGATGTGTTGGTGTAAGTAAAATAGTTCACTGATGCGTAGTGATGACGCTATAGAAATACACTTCTTTGAAAATTTACATTTCTTTAGTGAAAGGTCCTGTTGTTCTGAAACATTGTGAGTGTGTAGACATCTACTAGGACTGCACAGTCAACAAAACAGGAATGGCCCTGACTCCGATTTCGAGCTGTAGCGTAGTTGAAAATTTAAACACGAAAATTTAAAACTGAGCTTCTAGGTGTGCTAACGACCCGTTCTAAGTGCGAAAATGATGCTAGTGGCGAGTAGTGTTTATCCCCCGATCGTGGTAGTCATAGCTTTTCATTCGCCCCCAGGGAATGAAAAACAATTTTTTTGGAAGGACTAATTTTGAGACCCTACCGTTCAGGGCAGGTTTTCTAAAATTATGGTTCCTCCGCAGGTAACTTTGCAATGTATCATATATATATTGTCCTTGTTTTGGTTTAGTTCCGATTCCTTTCAGACCCGCAGCAAACATTCTGCTAAGGTCTACTCGGCTCTCTGCGCGCAGCGTCAGAGAGAGAAAGCGCTAGTGCGCTCTACGCGCAGCAGCTGAGTAGACCTCAGCAGAACTTAACTTTTAAAGCATAACTTTTGCTACGGGTCTGAAAGGAATCGGAACTAAACCAAAATATGGGAAATGAATATATGATACATTGCAAAGCTGCCTGCGGAGGAACCATAATTTTAGAAGACCTGCCCTCTGAACGGTAGGGTCTCAAAATCAGACCTTCGAAAAAAATTAAAATAAATGTTTCTTTGATAAGATACTCTAATTTCGTTCGTTATGCACCATTTCTAAGCAAGCAGGCAAGCAATTTGACGATACGATACCCTCTAGATACTGTAAGATGATAAGTTACGCAATTATAGATATTTATTGAGTTCTATGGGAATTATCGAATAATACTTCATTTTGCTTAGGCATGAAATAATGTTCTTTATATCAAAGAGCTACAGTAATCAGTTAGTACTGTCGCACGATACATTAAAATTAGCTCGTGGCCTTATATGATCTTTGATCTTCGGACTTACGAACCTTTTAATATAATTTGATCTTTGAAATATTGAAATGATTGCTTACTTGGATTGATATTGACATACTCGCTCGCTCATGCATAGGTACTTGTGTGATCATGAAGTGAACAGAGATGATGAGGGTGATTGTTGAAGTGATTACGGTAGATTGTGTGTACTGTACTTTGTTCTCTAATCGATATTCTCTTGCTTAGTGGGAAAATTGTAATAGTAGTGCACGATATTTTACTAATAATACTAATTGTTAACAGACCAATTTTTACACAAATCGTTGCAGTGTTGTTATTGATTTAGAGTGATTAACGATTACGGTAGTACCACCCCCCCCCCCCCCCGACTTGTATGCGACTATTTTTCCATCTTTATTTTCATTTATATATCTCACATGTAAATTGGTTTTGAACTGTTCTTGTACCATAACCTCTGATCTTTTGTTTGTTTCTATTGATTGTATCGTGTTACAGTACGTACTGATTACTGTAGCTCTTTGATATAACGATTTCCTAGAAGAATATCGTTATGTGTCTGACAATCACCGCATTATACTGTAGTCCCGTTTTCCATTCTTTTTCCATTGTTTTGGTAGATTTTTTTGATGCAAGTAATAGTAATACTATGGTAACGTGATAATGAAGGATGGTTGAATATGATACACAAAGAACAAATCTCTATAGAATTGTTTCCAAGATAGGAAGTGGCTCTCTGTCAATGCTAGATCAGTGATAGAGCGGACAGACCACGAAATTAGATCGATGGGTAGAGACGCAGAGAGTCATCGCGCGCGCAGAACCCCATATTCGACCACTGTTGAGACAGGTGGCGGGCGGGGATCACTACACGAATTTAGAAAAACTGAAAATTAAAATTTTTATTATTTTTTTAATTGCATTTATTAGGTTGTAACATAAGTTCCTTTGGATTTTGAGGTGAATATTCAAATAAAATTATCTTTCTTTATCGACGACACTGCGGTTGGATATATTTGCTGTTGTAGCCGATGGGTCCCTGCTATAATCCAGCCACACCATGGGCTCTTTACTTTTGGTAAGACTAGGGTTATTGTGCAAACTGTGAGGCCAACCACGTTTCGACATCTTCTTTGTTTTTAAACTTTTCATTTACTAAATTAAGTGGGAGGCTTTAACTAAAGGCGCAACCCGAGAGAGTAAGGCACGGAGAGTAAGGAGGGACAGGTAGTATATGCCAGAAAAAATTGACTGTCTTTATATAACGGATTTTACTTGGTCAGCGCTAGCGGAGCCGTGACGAAAAAAACATTGGACACCGCTGTGGACGCGGCGATATGAGCTATGGCTTCAAATCTTGTAATTGTTTACAATAGAGGCCCCCGATTATAACAGTGACCTCAACTAGACGCAAGAAATTCACTGACTCATTTCAAACTTCTTTGAACATAGAGCATCTCCATTTTCTGATATTTGCAGGCTTATTGATCGATTCTAGTTTCTCTCCTTTTCAAATTCACTGGCTAATATGCGCACTATAATTGGAAATGATCCATCTCTTCAATCAAGCTGCATGATTGTCAACTCAAGCGCTTGTTCTTTTAAGAAAAATTAAAGAGGTAGAGGTCCCGATCCGCGATTTTGTTCAAATTCGCGTTAAATGACCACGATTCGTATTCACAACTTTTTGAGTTTTTCAAGCTTACTTATTTCTAGCGAAATAGTGGATGTGGATGATCCAAGTGTGGCTGACATTCAAGGAGGGGTATCAAATTTGTTGCTCTCCTTTAAGGCGAAAAGCCCATCTCGAAAGTCGGGACCATACCGCCGCGACCATTCCTCTTTTTCATAATATATTTTCCGATTTTAAATTTATGTAAGCAATTAGTCAGCGGGTGGGTGGAGGGTACATATGTGTAATACACATAACCTAGTTGGTGATTGATATTGGTTAAATCCATGCGAGAGAGAGAGCCGGGAACAAATTGGACTTTAGAACTTGATTTTCAATTTATGCAAAAAGGCGAGGCATACTTATCATTAAATGGAAGTTTCAATCGATGGTTCGTGGGTTATGTAGAGGGGGACACTAGTTAGTTATATGCACCAGTGCAGAGAGCTCCGTTCAAAACGAAGCGAGGAACAGAAGTGTAAACACATCATACTCAAATCCAAAGGAACTTATGTTACAACCTAATATAATAATTAATTGTAAGTTATTTTATCCATTGCATAAGATATTTTCCGTATTTTGAAAAATGGGAAAAATTTAAAATTTAAATTTAATAAATTTTGTAATTGCATATATGACAATTTAATTGCAATACCTGATTTTTGAGCAAGCAATTTGATGGAACCTTTTGGATACTGTAAGATGAGAAGTTATGCAGTTGTATATTAGATAATCATGGGGGTTATCGAAATATATACAATTATCTTCTTTTTGTATTATTAATTCTTTATAATATGTTTGACTATTGGTTCAGCCTATTTTGGAAGCCAAAGCGCAGTAAAATAATTGCAAAAAAGTAGTTTGTTCACTGTGTTTTGAACGAAGTAGGAAAAAGATGGGAATGCGCTATTGTCACAAATTAGACATACAGATCCGCACGTTCGCGCTCCCCCCCCCGCGGCCCGCGGGTGGCCGCATCATGCCGCATCGATGAATAATTGTTTTTCAAACATTTCATTGCTGGTGATCGTTGCATCATCAGATAATATTAATATCACCGCAGAAACGAAAATTTTTGGTTGAGTGTGGACAGCATCACACAACCTTCCGTGCCCCCGAAACGCGGCATGATGCGGCCCCCCGCGGCCCGCTGCGTGCCGCATCATGCCGCATCGATGAACAATTTTTTTATTCAAACATTTCATTGGTTGCGATCGTTGCATCATCATGCCCGCACCCTTATTTGATGATGCAGCGATCACAAACAACGAATTGTTTTAAAAAAAATTATTCATCGATGCGGCATGATGCGGCCCCCCGCGGGCCGCGGGGGGCCGCAACCTGCCACATTTAGGGAGCGCGAACGTGCGGGACTGTACTTGATGATCAAAGAATATATTACATTAATTGTGATTTATTGTGTTTCGGCTGCTACGTCTAATGTTAGATAACAATATCATTATCACACTTCAAATTGTTAAGTTAAAAATTGCCAAGATAGCTGAATTATTTTATTTCGTCAATCAGCGATTCTGCAATGTTCTAATTTGACGCTTATTAACAGTATGAATATTGTAGAATCTATAAATACAGTAATATCTCTATCAGATCAATCAGAGAATATTTCACACTTCAAATTTGCCGAATTATGTTATTTCATCAATTGTCGACATTGCCGCTTGCCGCAAACACTCTCGATACGATAATACTGCTCATGTTACTGCATGAATAAATGTAGAAAGTTATTATAAGTGCACTGAAAACACAGAACAAAATAGAAGACACTTAAAAATACAATAAACAGTTTATAATTCATGAATCTTTCAAACTTGCATAAGAAGAATGTGAATAAGTGAACCAATAAATAGCAAAAAGGTATAAATATACTTGAGTCGACTTATCCACTAGACCATGGGTCCCTATTATGTGAAACGTCAACGATTCAGTATATACTTACTTGAACCTCCTTGATGTATAACCCCGCCCCTATCTGGTGAACCCTATGCATATACCGATTTTGACTCCTCCCATTTAACTTCGCGGGCTTGGACACCAGATGCCAATGTGAACACACCCAAAAATCTTTATCAATTCTAGAATGAAGACTGCCAGATGTCCTTCTGAAGCCGTAGATGATCCATGATGATGTCGACGACCTTCTGATTACGTCATCAACGAAAAGATGATTGGGTCTGTCGTTGATTATGAATTTAAATTGGATTCAATGATTCGGCATATCCACTAACAATAAGAGCACTAAGTACCTTGGAGAGTAGCAGCACATCGGTGATTAACATATGTCCTCGTCGACGACGCCAGAAAGCCCACGGTACTTGTCTCTGAAATGACTTTGAAATGAAGTAAATGAATGTCCAAACTACAAAGAAACTCTCCTCATGGGTCCCAGTCGCTAGATCATCTTGTGTGATCTCTCGCTTCTTCAGAATCCCCTACGTCGATGACGACCATCTTTAGAAGGCGTCGGTTGACTATTACGAGTTGACCTATAAAATGAATAAGAGATTAGAACAGATTCAATGTTTAAAGAAAAAAACGAGGAACGGCATTGTAAAGATCAAAGATCAACTTGAAAAAAAGGACAATATGGGAAACGAGTGGAAGACGACCGAAAACTGCAAATGAAATTAACAATAATAGGGACACGTGAGCTACGTATGACAATGGATCATAGGCAAATTGGAATACAATAGATGCGTGGATGGATAAACCACTGTGATAATATATGCAAATTGAAATAGGAGATCGAACAATAAATTCAGAAAGAGAATGACAATGACAGAGAATGACAGAGAAAGACAATAGAGACAGATTGGGGATAAAAGCGGACAATGAGAGAGATAGAGGTGGTGTTGTATGAGAGTCAGGAACATATGATCTGGAACACTGACGTTTTGGTATCGAACGTTCGGAAATACGGGAATTTTGGAACATATTTATGATTTCAGGGGGAGAAAATATCGAAATTCAAAGTGACTGGCAGAAGGACTGTTCCTGACTGTTGACTGCTGACACGAAAACAAGAGACATAGGGAGGTAATGAGGGACAGACAGTGAATAAATATTGATCGAAATAGTACTAAAGAAAATGTATTCGAATGAAAGGCGTAAAACGAGGAGAAGACGGAAAGGCAAACAATGGCTGAACACAAAGACAATAGAAATGAGATAATCTGTGATCATATGCAAAATAAAAGGAGGGATATAGCAAATGACAAAAGGAATAACAGAAGGAGATCTCTAGGGAGGGATATAGCAAAATTAGCCATAGCAACACGTACATCCCATGAAATTGGCGGGAAGAATGGAAGGAGACAGTGATTGATAAACAATATCTATGGTGGGTCATGTTCACGCGCTGTCTTTCCTTTCTTGTACTCTCTCAATTATCCACACTCTCTCATTATGTCTATGTATATGTCTGTACTTTCTCCTGTCTGGACACTCTCTCCTCTGATCAAACAACCATCGTATAACAATAGGATGATACTTTGGTCAGAGTGATCTACCATAGATAGTGTTTATCTGTCATTGGTTCCATCTTCCCTCTCTCATTTGCCCGCCAATTTCAACAGAGGCACGTATCGCTACATTCTTCTCTTCGTATGATTTCGCCAATCTCTCTCTCTTCCCCTTCCTCTACCCCACTCTCCTTCTACCTCTCTCTACTTATACCTCTCCCCTTCTACCTATTATTTCGATCAATATTTGTACGTCCCTCTATAGTCCGGAAAAGTTCTTCTGGAAGTCTCTTTGAATGTCGATATTTTCTCCGCCTGAAACCATAAAAACCGCTCATGTTCCAGAATTTCCGAGTTTCCGAACTTTCGGTACCAGAACTTCAGAGTTACCGATCGGACGATCCAGAGTTTCGTCTCCCCTATCTCTCTCAGCTTTTATCCTCCCTTTCCTCTCTTTTCTCCTTTCTGTCTATATCATTCGATCACCTATTTCAATTTTCGTATATTACCACAGTTGTTTATCCATCCATTCATTTATTGTATTTCAATTTCCATATTTTTCCATTATTTTACTATCATACATAGCCCAGGTGTTCCTATTCTTGTTCATTTCATTTGCAGTTTTCGGTCGTCTTCCACTCGTTTCCCCTATTGTCTTTTTTTCAAGTTGATCTTTGATCTTTACAATGTCGTTCCTCGTTTATTTTCTGTCTCTCGTTACTCCAAATCATTCAAATCATTTTCAGAACCATCAACCTTCGGAGAGGTCAATCTACGAAAGTCAATCGGAACCTCAAATGAAGGACTCATTCTATTGGGCACGAACAATGGATTTGGGTTCTGATTGTCGTCGACCTTCTTTCTCTCAAACTGGTATGCATCTTATCTTTGCCTTTATGTACACATTATTGAATTATTTCATGTTCGAAAGTTGCAAAAAGAAGCGAAGGGTGAAGCGAGAGAGTGTGTAAACAGTGGAGAGTCGTCTCTTTCCTTTACCGTTCTTTTGAACACGGCATCTGTTGAATTCATACTGTTATATTTCTGAATATTCGGGAACAGAAACCTTCGTCAACTTTTTCTTCACCATTCAATGTTTCCCTTTGGCAGAGAAAATGTGTTCAAAGAGATTAGAATATTGGCAAAGGTCTAAACATTGAATCTGTTCTAATCTCTTATTCATTTTATAGGTCAACTCGTCATAGTCAACCGACGCCTTCTAAAGATGGTCGTCATCGACGTAGGGGATTCTGAAGAAGCGAGAGATCACACAAGATGATCTAGCGACTGGGACCCATGAGGAGAGTTTCTTTGTAGTTTGGACATTCATTTACTTCATTTCAAAGTCATTTCAGAGACAAGTACCGTGGGCTTTCTGGCGTCGTCGACGAGGACATATGTTAATCACCGATGTGCTGCTACTCTCCAAGGTACTTAGTGCTCTTATTGTTAGTGGATATGCCGAATCATTGAATCCAATTTAAATTCATAATCAACGACAGACCCAATCATCTTTTCGTTGATGACGTAATCAGAAGGTCGTCGACATCATCATGGATCATCTACGGCTTCAGAAGGACATCTGGCAGTCTTCATTCTAGAATTGATAAAGATTTTTGGGTGTGTTCACATTGGCATCTGGTGTCCAAGCCCGCGAAGTTAAATGGGAGGAGTCAAAATCGGTATATGCATAGGGTTCACCAGATAGGGGCGGGGTTATACATCAAGGAGGTTCAAGTAAGTATATACTGAATCGTTGACGTTTCACATAATAGGGACCCATGGTCTAGTGGATAAGTCGACTCAAGTATATTTATACCTTTTTGCTATTTATTGGTTCACTTATTCACATTCTTCTTATGCAAGTTTGAAAGATTCATGAATTATAAACTGTTTATTGTATTTTTAAGTGTCTTCTATTTTGTTCTGTGTTTTCAGTGCACTTATAATAACTTTCTACATTTATTCATGCAGTAACATGAGCAGTATTATCGTATCGAGAGTGTTTGCGGCAAGCGGCAATGTCGACAATTGATGAAATAACATAATTCGGCAAATTTGAAGTGTGAAATATTCTCTGATTGATCTGATAGAGATATTACTGTATTTATAGATTCTACAATATTCATACTGTTAATAAGCGTCAAATTAGAACATTGCAGAATCGCTGATTGACGAAATAAAATAATTCAGCTATCTTGGCAATTTTTAACTTAAAGGTGGACTCCCGCGAATATTTTCGTGAACAAACTGTGCAGACAGAATCATAGCAAAAGTTATTCTACATACCGTACACTATTTATTTTATGATGATTCAGCTTATTGGTCGCTAGAAGCATGAATGAACCATCAGGCCCCGTGCAGGGAAAGTCGCGCTTTTTGAAAATAGGAAAGTTCGGCAATAGGATTCGAACCCGCGACCAGGCGGTTTCTAGTCAGAAGTTTTATCACTACGCTAATTGAACGATAATTTGTCTTCCTATCTTCTAAATTTTAAGTAAATTTGCATGATCATTCGCGGGTCTCCACCTTTAACAATTTGAAGTGTGATAATGATATTGTTATCTAACATTAGGCGTAGCAGCCGAAACACAATAAATCACAAATATTAATGTGTTTTGATCATCAATATTAATCTGTTTTGATCATCAAGTATGTCCAATTTGTGAGAATAGCGCATTCCCATCTTTTTCCTACTTCGTTAAAAACACAGTGAACAAACTACTTTTTTGCAATTATTTTACTGCGTTTTGGCTTCCAAAACAGGCAGTACGAATAGTCAAACATATTATACAAAAATAATAACACAAAAAGATGATAATTGTATATATTTCGATAACTCCCAAAAAACTCAATAAATACATATCTATTTTACAACTGCACAACTTCTCATCTTACAGTATCCAGATATAATCCTTCGCACATTCTATTTAAAACAATGAAAAAAAATGATGAAGTTATAAAATAACAATCATTATTAGTAATAGTTATTATTATTATTATTATTATTATATATATATATATATATATATATATATATATATATATATATAGGTACCAGTATAGTTATATTTTATAAATACCGGTAAAGCTATACTCATTATGAGAACAGGACTTATCTGAAAAGAACTAATTTTAAATTTGAAGTCTTTCAAGCAACTTTGAAGCAAGTTATAAGCGATAATGAGATAATTTATGCGAGAAAATGAAGCAAAATTGATGAAATTCTGTGACGAAAATCGTTCTGAAATGAGACTCTTCGTCCTTCGCTTCTCTCTTTTATTTATCAACAACTGTTGAAACGCATTCGCCCTTACAATTTCTCGATGTTTGGGTGTGACCACTTTGTTAGACCTTCTTTTCTCTTCCTCACTGTCCACAATCATACATTTGCTCCAGTTGAACTAGGCGCACGCGAAGCAATACGCAAACGCGCTTGGCTAGAGTGGAAGGGTGATGAGAGTGAGGCGTCTGTGAGCAGAGATGCAGAGGAAGGCGAGAAACTGCCACCATCGTATTCTTCCATTAAATTTTTTTGCATATAAAAGAGACTTCCTTCTGGTGTTCTGGTCCGGTGTTCTAGAGGAATGCCGCCCCCTCTTTAGAATTAGTTTAGATTGTACTTTTCCTTTGTCTTCTTAATTTAATCAGTATAGCATATAAATAAAGGCATCACTCCATTATTATGTTCTTCTCTCCCCGGTCTTGACTCATCTATCTCTCCTCCCCCCTTTCTCCTGAACGAAGCAGTGCCGTGTGAGTGTCTTCGTCGTTTGAATTGTATTTTGTAGATTGAGTTGGAGATAAAAGATTGATATTTGATCTCAAGTCTTGGTGCTTTCCCACAAGTTTAAGAACCCGGCCATTGTACAGCAACGGCCATAAAGAATGCGAAATCTTCTTTTTCGAGTATAACTTTTTTCAACGTTGATGAATTACCGTGAAAATTTTATGTTTGGAAAAGAAGGATATGTATCACCGAATATTCGACATATTACAATTCATAGTAGTCTAAAAAAATATTAAAAAATATTTATCAAATTTTGTGAAAAATCGCAAAACCAACAATTTTTAGCCGGCCTTTTTGGAAAGTGCGCGTATTGCATGGAGGAGACACTTTCATCAATATGAGGGTGTAGGGTAGCACAGAAAAAACAACGAAAAAAAATTAAAATATTCAATTTTCCGGATAATAATGGTGTAGGTCAGGGTGTAATTTCCCTAATTTCCCAAAATTGGTAATTTTTATGTAATTTTCAGAACAATTCATCAACTTTGAAAAAAGGTACATTAAAAAATTCTTTTGTTGCATTCTTATTGGCCGTTACTGTATATCCTTACATTTACAGAGTGCAAAAGATTTTATAATTTGCATTCAAATTTCAGATATAGTGAAAAGATGATGGAGTTGTTTATCGAATTGCACGACCACGCTGGTGTTGTCCACAATCAGTTTCAATCTAAATTTGGCAATGAGGTACTTGTTTTTATAAACTTAGCAATTATTAAATATAATTTTTTAGAGCACGTTAGATCAATTGAAGGAAAAAATCCATTCAAAGTGGAACATCGATAATGAAGATCAAACATTGTTCTTCGAAGATGGTCGAAAACTTATTGGACTCGGCGAGAAGAGCATCCAGTCGTTTGGTTTGAAGCATGGCGATAAAGTTATTGTGGTAAGTTTTTTTATATTTTATTCCTGCTTCGTTTTGCAAAATTTTTCAAAAATTCACGCCGAAAGATCCGCATGTTTCTAAAATAAAAAAAATCAAGCAATGAAATAAAATACAAAAATTCAAATATTTTATGAATTGTTATAATATAAATCACTTTCAGAAGCACACATTGCTACCAAACTGGAGTGCATATTTGGAGGAAGTGGAAGAGATTAAACGACTAACAACGTCTGGAGCAACAAGTCGAAGAAAGCGCATCGCCATTCAGGGTCGACGGCAACTATCACATCTCGATGATTCGGATTTCTTTACGATTTATCCCAATTTGGATAAAAAGCGAAGAATGATCGACGGAGAGATCAACTTTCTTGTCCATAATACGGCCAAGTATCTGAAGCGATCGATTGAGAAGTACTTCGAGGCCTATGAAGTTGAGATTGTCGAGAAGCCAAAGAAAGCCGCTGGTGTTCATGTAAATAAGTGATTTTTGAAACTATTCTAATTTATTTGTTTTCTAGCTTGGTTTCTTTGTGAAGGTTACGGACAAATCTAGTGGCATATGTCGCAAGTTTTACGCCAAAACAGTTGGAGCTCTACCAGAATTGGCAGAATTTGCTCCAGACGAAAAGCCCAAAATCGATTTAATAGAGTTGTTTGTCTATCAACTGCTGAGCTTAATTGGCTTTGGTGCGTCTGAGGTGCATATTGTGCCCGATTCGACTAACTCTGATTGCGTATACCTATCCACATCATTAAGTATGAGTTAATTTAATTAATATTTTTTTTAAAATTTATTTAAGTTGTAATACATATCTGTTAATTTAGTTCAAGGTTTCCGTACGGCGTCCGGTTACTTGGTTGATGAACTACTTACGAACCCAAAAGGTAGCATTTTACAAATTTTTAAACACAATACTTAGCTTTAGCCTCGGAAAAGGAGACAGTTATCAGCAAAGAGGTTCAAAATCAACTGAACATTATCGCGTCAATTCTATTCTTAATTGATCTGCGCGACAATAAAGGCAACTATGGAGTTGTTGAGAGACAGCCCACTAACGAAGAACGTCAAGCAGGAGCGGATGATCCAATTCAAGAGCTGAAGATTGTTGATTTTAGGGTGATTATTATTAATCAATCGAATGTACATCCTATTGATTTTAGGCTGATCTTGCACAAGGTCCGAGGCTTCCAAAGACAACTACGACAACTTCTTTGGAGTCTTACTTCGGCAAATGGAAATTGAAGCAAAAAATTGGTGAAGCTAAACAGCTGATTATGGAAAACAAAGCTATCAAGAGCACCAGCAACTTGAATATTCCTCAGCTCGATTTCTATGTGACGCAAATCGAAGCTATTCTCGAAACTATCAAATGATTTAATAAATATAAGAGTTTGTGATCTATTTCTAAACACTAACTCTGAAAGCAAAAAAAGAAATAATGTCCATTAGGGATCCGCATTCGTGCAAATGCACAGCCGGTACGAGCATGAACGAAAAAAATAATGAAAAGTCATTCTGCACAATTAAGACGCATTTTTTCGTGCGATTTAATGTATAGAAATGACAGACCAACCACCAATTTGATGAATAAAAATGATCAGAATGAATCGAATGCATTAATTTGAACGAATGAATACTTAATTACACTCACAGAAAAATCCCTTAGGGATATCAGGCATGTGGATATCCCTAAGGGAATTATTTCCCTACTTTCATCGATATCCCTTGTGTATAAGGGAAATATGAATAAGGGATATATTCCCTAGTATACTAGGGAATATTTCCCTACTTTGTTATTCACATAAGTGCGTGCGCGTCACTAGAGCTATCATCACGTTTCACGAGGTCAGGAATGTACCAACATGGCTTAGTGGCAAGACTGTTGCGTAGTGATCCGAACCTCGTAGGTTCGAATCCCGCTCACATGTCAGTGTAAATTAACTTTGCCGATTTTTCTTATTGTTCAAATCTTTTCTAAATGCCTTAAATATAAGGGAATATATTCCTCATGAGTAAGGGAATTGATTGCCTAACCCATGAGGGAAGAATTCCGTAGAAAGACGTTTGTAGGGAAATATTCCCTACTATGTGAGGCAATTTTCTTTGAGTGTATAATAATGAAATCGTGCGCACGACTTTTCTTTCATTTTCATTTTGAAAATCATTTCGCACGAATGCACATTTGTGGATCCCTAAAGTCCATCCCAAGAACGATCTGTTTCACTCGATTCAATAATATATATAGATCATTGACTGTTCAAGGGTAGGTCCACTAGGGGACAACGGGGCAATAAATTTCACGGGCTTAATGGGATTTCAAGATTTACCGGAGTGAATTCTCTCTTTGTCTTAACGATTCAAACATTCCTTCAAACATAGAAAATAAACCAATTGAATGAGAAATTATCGAATTTTTTCTATGAAAAAAAAACTAAAATGCTATTACACACAATATTCGATCTCTTATGACATAAGCTCCATGAAGGAACTACTGATAATTTAATATTCAATCTTTCGATCAGTTGCCGCATCCAAAAAGATATTTTTTCTCAAGAAAAACATTTTTTGTTGTTTTTTTTAATTTAAAAAAATATAGAAGCATAACGTTTATTGTTATTATTCCGGAGTGCAATTACACATTGTTGTAATAACAACTCACGTTTTTGCCAGAATTTTTTTGTTTTTGCTAACAAGGGAATGTTGTCAACTCACCATGGAGTTATGACTAGAGACATATACCATTCGAACCGTCATGTGATTCTGTCTGGAAATCCGTTGAGTCTACTTGCCACGAGCTTCTGGTTTTCGAGAAAATCGATAATGAAATGTTGTATTTCGAGGCTTTGTAGGTAAACTTAAGATTCACTTCTCTTCTCAATGAACCTTGTGGTGTAGTGTACAAGGCACATGCATGTATTAAATTGGTTATTGGTTCGTTCCCACCTCGCATCCAATTTTTTGCAAACATTTTATAAAATTTAAGTCAATGTCTATTTCAGTTTTTCCCCCAAAAATATATATTTTTAATTGCACTACACTAGAAGGTTCATTAAGCAGTGAACTGAATTTTATGTTGGCCTGCTAAACCTCGAAAAACAACATTTCATTATCGATTTTTTCGAATACCAGAAGCTCGTGGCAAGTAGACTCAACGGATTTCCAGACAGAATCACATGACGGTTCGAATGGTATATGTCTCTAGTCATAACTCCATGGTGAGTTGACAACATTCCCTTGTAAAGTCAAAAACACTCTATTTCTCAATATATTGGTATTTCTCAAATATGATATTCTCTCAACTTATCAAATGATTATCGTGTGAAATTCACGTTAATTTCCCATTTGAAACTGTGAGCAATCTGTGCTTAATTATTAGGCTCAGAAATAATATTCGAAAGCTAGTAAGAATTCGTTGCGTTCACTGAAGAGCCATGATTATCACATTCTACACGAAATGATCTATGAATGGAGTACACTGATAGTGATCACGTAAAAGTCTTCAAAGGTTTCGATGACACTTTGCGAATCAAACAGCCATCTTCTAATTTGAATTAATATAAGCTTTTTGTGTTCTCTATCAGTTCTCTCACGATATCTCCCTATATAGCACAAGATACAATAGAATAATAGCAGAATCTCCCTTGATACATGTGAGCATGAACACTGTTAGGAACAGAATGGAATCTTGCTCGTGCATGTGTCCTTCATGGAGTACCCGTGATCCCCTCGAATTGCTAGTGAATAAAGAATACAAAGTCGTGAAATGTGTGCGTTGTTTCCTCCATTATATTACATTACATTACAACAACTTTATCAGCATATTGGGATATTACAGTCCCGCAGAATCGCCGCCTTAACAGGCGTCACGCCACGTCACGCGGCGTGACGCCTTGATCGCCATGCTGTTTTCTGCTCAACTGTAAGTGTTTTAGGTGTCTCAAATACGTTTTGATAAGCTATTCGGTCATATGCATATAATGCACATGAGAAAAGAATAGAAAATTATTTTAAAATTAATGAAAATTAATTTTTAAAATATGGCACGGCAATACCGTTTTGTGGTGTACTACTGTATTTCTTCATTTTCCCAATCGATAATTGAGAATTTCGGTATTACACGACACCACTGAATATTTAAAAATTAATTTTCATTAATTTTAAAATAATTTTCTATTCTTCTCTCATGTGCATTATATGCATATGACCGCATAGCTTATCAAAAACGTATTTGAGACACCTAAAACACTTACAGTTGAGCAGAAAACTGCATGGCGATCAAGGCGTCACGCCGCGTGACGTGGCGTGACGCCTGTTAAGGCGGCGATTCTGCGGGACTGTATTTCAGCTGGGTCTAAACTGTTTCTGTTCCCTCCATCATAATTTAATCACGGAAAGTTGGGAAATTTCATAAATTATTTAAAAGAGAGGAACCAGGTGATTACACTACTATCATGAAGAACGTGGGACCAAATATGTGTCATTATGTTCTGTACTACATTCGAGGGGCCAACGATGGAATCAGTGTAGATCAGTAGATAGTAGACAGTTCTTATACATTTATTTTTCAAATTCGAAATTTCCTTTCCCTGGTGTAGCAATGAAGTTTCAGCTCGGATTACCGTATTTAGGTTCATCTGTAATTTTGGAGAAAATTGTTGTTGTATTCATGGAGATGTGGTCTATAGTTATGCCTGGTCATTTTAGTCACGAAAAATTTGAGAGTCCACTTCTTTAATCTGAAACACCACCGAAACAAACTTCTATCCGAAACAAACTTCTCTATTCGTCACATTTCTTTTTCCATGTCCGAGTTAAATGCACTTTTTTTAACGTAAATGGTACTTGTCTGGTATACAATTATTTTGATTGTTCATTTCGCGAATTCATTTAGTTAGTTTTTCCCTCACGTTTATCTCGTCTCTTATAGTTAATGATAAAGAATCAGAATTTTTATGTTTATTTCCACCCGCGTTTAATTTTCTGAAACTCTCCATTTCTAGAATTTCTCTAAAGGACGGACATGGAAACCAACTATTCAATTTATCACAATCTTGAAACAAATTTGCATTATTGTTATCATATCAGTGGTTAGTTTGCGAAATATTCATTTTGTCATATTTCTTTCGTGTTTCAGGATCATTCTTTCTTTTGTTCAATATTTCTGTATGTTTATTGATATTTTACGATTCCGACAAAAAGAGCAATGATTATAGAAAGTATCTGCTCTGGCTTCAAGTATGTTTTTTTGTTCCGATGAATATTGTCGTTTTGTTTTGAAGAATGATACCCGAGAACGATTCTCTTATACAAGTTAAAATAATCAGCTAGAAACTGCCCTTTCATAAATCCCTCTTTCATGATTCTAATGATCAATAAGCTGAATGAACACAGAATAAATACTATGATGTATGCAAAAAGTTTATGATGATATAGTAGTATACTCGAGTTTAGTTTTGTTCAACTATGAGTGATCTCTACTTCAATATGCATTGTGTAATTGCTCTCGCCAGTGACCTCATCTTCTACTGTTCTGGATTTGTTCCTTTTAATATGAATATGGTCGACCTTTTTGTGAGTCCTATCACATCTTCTCTGCGCAATATGTTTTCAGGCGTCTCATCTGTTTCTCATAATGCAAATTTTAAATGCATATTTCTACTGCGTCTACTTCAGAACAGTGGTAAGCATAACAACTGTATTTAATAAATAACTTTATTTAATAAATTAAATGATTTATCGATCACAGACAATCAATCCGGTGGGTCATCGATGGTGTCTTCAAGGGATACGTAGATGCTTACTTTATGTATTCATGCAGATATGGGGTGTATTCATCATTTGCATGGTACATCGTGCTCTACCATTGATGCTAATGAATCAAACGGTATATTAAGACGAAACAAGGTCGGATGAGAACAGATTGGAGGAGAACTAAACATTTGCATATCAAAGACAAGCGCTAATGAATAGACAAGATATGGAAATAGTTCTCATTCACTCGGTTCATATTCCACGGTTATCATCCGACCTAATGCGTATGATCATATTCGTGGTAGTTTGCGAAGCGCGTCAAAGGCATTGAGGGTAGTATTCTGGAAATCCAACAGGCCCAACACTTTCTCTAATGACTCAAACGTGTACGCCAAAGTGCGATATACAACACACAATATAGTGTGTGATATTTCAAATAACATGTATACGTTGAGTTGTCTGAAATTCTCTATTGACCGTATAAAATACACTTGTTTATTTGGTACGAGAGTAGCCCACCACTCCCACAAGAGACTTTCTTGTTTTGCATGGTTCATAAACTATGCCGATCTCTTTTATATATAATATAGCGCGCGGCGAAGGTCAGCCGGGTTAGAGAGAGGCAGCGGAGAGACAATCGAGAGGCGGGGCGAGATGTAGAAGGCAACATCTCGCTCGCCTCTCGATTGTGACTTCCGTTCGTTATCACCATTTGTCATTTTCTTATGCAAGTACATTTTATACGCACAATATCATTATTATCTTATCAGTATTTCTATTTTGTTCAATTTGAATGACTCATTAATAGTAAAGCAAAACGCCAAAACAATTTCGACACACTTCATTTTGAGCAAAAAACAGAAACGTCTCCCACGTTCTTCATGTCAATAGCGCACCCCAAATCTCCTGGTTCCCCTTCTTTAAGTTGGCAATTGCATGAAATTTAGAATAAAAACGTATTTCAGGACATTCCTGGGAAGTGTAAATGGGTGACTAATAAGCAAGCTTATTTATATTTGAGATTTGGAACTATCGGAGACTATTTTATGATTCTCGGTGATTAGTCGATCACTAAAAATATTGAAATAGTAATTTCTTTCAGCATTTGTCTCATCAGAAGGAATTGTGTTTGTTATCATTGCTTTTCTCGTGTTCAACGCTCATCGAGAACTAAAATCAGGAATGAAATTAGCTAGCGAAACTACTAAAAGGTGAGAAAGCACTGGGAATCAAGCTAATTAGTAGAATTTTCAGATATCAACTGCGAGCAATTCGATCACTTACACTACAGGTTTCTTCAGATTTTCAGCATTTTCTGTTGACTCATAGACTTATGCATACAAACAAACTTTTGTTATTTTGCCCTACTTTTTAAATTTATTCAACGTTCAATACAGATCGTGATTCCAACCTCGATATGGCTGATTCCAACTGTGATCGTATTAGGATTCTATATATATGGAGTATATGACATGGGAGAAAAGTGTGCAGCAGCGCATTGGTGTAAGTTGAATGAAAAGTAGAATTTAGACGAACAATAATGTTAGAGAGCGGTGAGTCATATTCTTGAAATTGTAATCACAAACTTCATAAGGATATTATGCATCATACAATCAAACACAGCGTAGTTCTGTCTAGGAACGAATAAACTAAAATTATCCTAAGCAAGTATTAATTTTTCTACGAAAACTTTGTAATCTTACATTTCTTTTCAGTGAACACCTTCTCTGCCTCGCTTTTTCTCATTTTCCCCTCTCACACATTCTTTCATTCACTTACAATCCTCGGTTGTTCTCCATCATATCGACATACGATTGTCAGAATGTTCAATCTAATGATCAATCGGATATCAAATTTACGATACAATCGAACCATCAACGTGATAAGGTTGGAAGTTGTACTTAATTCTACATTACAACGAGTTTTGTACATTCGTCCCTTTGCGCGCTCATTTCTTTTTATTTCCACTACGTATGAGCATTTGTCGATTCTTAAAATCTTAATGTCTAGTGTCAGTGATATCAAGTACTTTTTACGACTACCCAAACTGGAAAAAAATAGCTTTGTTACTAAAAAGTAATTAAAAGACGAATCATGCTGGAGGGTGTACTGCGGATTTTGAATTTTAGTTTTTCCCGTACTTTATTTGACATATGTGTATCTTGATGTGGAAGAGTTATCGAGTTGGGGAACAATGGCGGGAATTCAAACACTGAAATTAGAGCATGCAATAAGATTTCAAGAAAAATATTCATACGCTATGGAAATGATGTAAAGGATGCGCGCAAAAGCGCTCCGAAACGGGATGTGTGTATTACTAAACTTGACCGGGCTGTGCTGAACATATTCATATCTTAGTAAGCGGGATTTTCGAATTTCGAAAGTTCGAATTCGATAACTTACAATGGGAGGAGTCGTGAACGGTTCTTGATGCTCTGTTCAAAAGTCACGAAAAGAAACGACAACCAGAGAAAACTCTCCTCATTCTGTGAGTAATCTCGCCTATTTTTCATTTCTTTTTGGTATTTTTGAATACCACATTACTAACAGAGTGTTTGTTAAACGAGGTGTAACTCTGTATGCACGATCGCAAAGAAGCTCTTTATAAATAGATATCTTTATACATAAATCTTAATCTATCTTATCTAAATCTTTATAAATCTTTATACATAAATGTATATACAAAAACGTACATATATTTTCAGTGGCCCAATCATAATTCTACACGTTCAGCGTGAAAAGTCAATGCGATTATGGAGATGATCTCCCAAGACTGTAATCTATAAACTTTGTTTCGTTCGCTGTGCCTAGAATCTGAAAACGGTCAATGCCAATAATGTTGCAGCAATAACAAAAACAATTTTCTTTGAAACTATGATTTTCACCGAAATTTTGTCAACTTGTGTGGCTGAGCTTCAAATTAGCTTGGACAAGCTTCATAAATATAATTAGCTTCAAATATCGTACTCCTCCACATTTTCACAATGTTTTTTCTTCGTATCTTTATGATTAGTTCTTTACATATACAAATTCTGTGTTTGATGAAAAAAACATTAATTGTAAGAAATAAAAATGAAATTAATGTTTCTCAGTGCAAAGATTCGCAATTGCTGTGGTACGAATGAACATTTATAACACAGTGATCTTCAAGTTAATTTAGGATTATGAAATTGTGCACTTGTAGCAATTCGAATTTGTTTTCAATTTTAATTTAGCATATTACTACGGACGATGGTCGCTGTCGCCAAAGAGGCGAAACTATAAGAATGGGATTATCACACTTGTCAATGATAAATGCATTCCTTATCACACAGTTTTATGTTGGCACCCCATCGGAGTTACTCACGCTTGCCTCATTCTTTTGTTTCGCGCTCATCATATTTCGCTACCACCACGAGAATTTTTCACTAGCTCTGACCGCACATAATAATACAAGTACCTTAGCACAAATTCTTTCAAACTCGTGGAATTGCTCATATTTCCTCTTATCAGGTTGTGTTATAAGTCCCTGACTTTTTTGTGTCATGGTTCTCTTTTTAACATACAAGGTTGTATGACCAAGTGCTAGGGATAGTATATGATCTAATCTGTGTAAACATGATGTTGTCAGCATCGACTGTTTTCAAGTGGCAAAATTTCGAAAAATTTTGTACGAATTATTTTTGTGTATCAATGTTTCTTTTGCTTTCTGCCTTTAAAATTTCTATCAATTCATCCTGTGAAGTAGACATAGTATAGATACTCCTTGTCATGGAACATAAAAAAAATTTTTTCACAACCGCATAAGTACTACGAACTATTTTTAAACGTCCGGTTCTATCATTTCCATTGTGAAGGCTACACTGTCGTTCAATGTGAACGTTTTTCCATGGTGTTATAAATACAAGACTTTGAGGGTGGGAATGACTATCTTTCTTCTTACTTCTAGTCACAACTTGGCATGATTCACTCAAACGATCACTGGAGATTATAGATGGATACTTTGTGATAACAATAGTCAACAGTGTTTGTGGATTGATAACACAGGAAACATTTAAAAAAATGATTTTAAAGGCAAAAAATTATTGCTGGAAATTAAGCTCGACAGATGGAAAACAGATGGGTGGAAAACTTGTAACTAATTACCGATAACACAACTATTACTACCACCTATTATTCTCTCCAGAGGTTTCGTGCTTAATCGAATCGCGAGAAAAAATGCCCAAAACCACTTCCAGTACTAACATGATTGACTGCATAGAGATATACTGATTTGTGGTAAACTAGCCATGAATGGCTTGACTGTCTTATCTCACCTTGCTTATATAATACTACAGACTATGCGTTGCGTGATTAATTCCTCTTGTCAGTTCTCCATTGATTTTTTGAAGTAAACCAATGTGAAATAAAAGGTTATGTCCAGTGAGCCTTCACCGGTTTCTTTGCCTCCCAGTTCCAAGAGTGCACATGGGATCCATATGTTGATAACAAGGTACCATCGATGTGTAAGGACGAATTTTAGATCGACATTAATATCTAATTATAAGAATGAAGAATTCGAAAACTGAGACAAAAAAGTCAGGCACTTATGAGACATCCCAATCTCTGACAAGACTGAATCGGCCTTGAATTATCACTGGCCTTGCAGTGATCACCTGCAGGACTTCGTGTGCCTTGAATAACGGGATGTACCTTTACCTTTACCTTTACCCAATCTCTATAATACACAGTAGACTTACGACCCTGTAGACCATTATTCACTGATTATCTATCGATTGTGCTGGTAATTATTGGTAAAGAGGATATCATCATTTTCAAATCATTTAAAATGGTTTTAATAGAACTTTATTGATTATTGTATTCCTAACATAGGATCGCAGATCTGAATCAAGAATGAAATTACAACATTCAGGGTTCACTTGTTGCAAATTACGACAAAGTGGCTGGTAGGAATATTGTGTATTTTCTCTTTTTTGTACTTCGTGATTACATTTTTCCTAATACTTTTCATGTTTAAGGAATACCCCAAGCTAATTTTACTTTCCGCATTGGCAATACTCTCTCGCAGATATAGAGAGTGAGAGAGTGTGGCTAGAGCGGAGTGTTCAAAATTAGGGGGTGTCCCTTTAACTTCAGAAAATAAATAAAAAAAATAGCTCGTGTTTTTTTTAAAATGTTTTCAACAAATTATAGGCATGTCAAGAATATCACAACGTTTCATTCTTTCACTGATTCTAGCGACTACTTTGTTTTTGTGAGTATCTATGCATTTCATTACGTCTGTATGTCTGTCTGTATGTCCGCCTGTCATAAAGTTAATAATCTAATTGGTAGCGGTTATTAGTTTGCAACGAGAGAGCGCCATAGTAGACAATCAAATGAATATATTTGTCACGATAGTTTTACGAAATTTCACTGCTATTTCTCAAATCCAATAATAATAATAATCTTTATCACATGTGCACATTGGTGCGGTGGGTCATGACAGGGGGTTCTTCATAGATTAATGGGTTACAATCTTTCTTCTATTCATCGGTTCATCGATCGTGTATGCCTTGATGGTTTTTCAATATCTGCGTTTACTACGAAGTAGAATCCAGAAAATAATCCATTAGAAATAGAAGTGAACAACCCACGTAGCAGTAGATGCTTCGTCCGAAGTGGCTGCATGAAGAAGGAAATACACCTCCCGGCTTTCCAAACACCTTCTGGGAGTGGATTCAACTGGGTTTCTTATCTGTAGATGGAATAGACGAGGGAAGGTGGACAAGGGTCACTTAGACAACAATGCCATATCGACCGCACGCTCGACAGAAAAGCAGAAGACTATCTCTTAAAGAAAAGTTACATTCGATACTTGTTTAGATTGGTATATTTTCCTCCGACATTGTCAAGTACTCCTAACAATAACTTGTACTTCTACCACGACAACTATCAAGTCTTTCCTTACTTTATAAACTCAGTTCCTGTCTCTGAAGAGAGGTTAGTTATCTTCGCCTTTGTGACGAACTTTTTCAACAATAAAGGAAATAATCAGTAATTGTTACAGTGAGTCATTCAACATGGAAATCATACTCTTTTTTAAACATTTTCAAACAAATACTTAAATGAAAAAAACACCGTTACAGGATAACGTTGATCCTACACACGAGCTTTCACGAATTCATACCTGAAGTTCTCGCTACTCAAGTGATTTCATTTTCATTTTTCCTTTACGCACATTCTATTGGTTAAGTCATGATGTATGGACACGATCTCACTTTTAACTTTTAGCTTGGGTATTCCTTTTTATAATGCTATTATTTAATGATTGAATTTTGTTTCAGATCGACAACTGGAATGGACCAATCGCAATCGGAATTTACTTCGATCGGTTTCTACACACTCAAACAGACATAGTATTGAAAGTAATGTTTAAAACGCATTTACGAATTATACCAACAGAAAAAAAAACTATCGATTGATCGCAAACACATTCTAAGCGAATGGACGGTTTTTAACAATTAAATTTTCTATTTTCCAGGTACAGTACACCTTAGACCAATTGAAAGATCAAAGTCTAAGGGATATGGTCACAATACACTTGATCTGCAACACTCTGAAAGTTTGTTTTAAAATTCAAAATGATGAATAATCTGTAATATTTCTTCCCCTATGCAGCGTTATCTAAAGCATTCTGGTTGTATTTTGGTACTAATTTTAAGTGATCTTGACACATCCGAGCGCTATCTTTTATACATAGACAAACTATTTATTGGTGAAGGCCAATAGTGGGGACGATACACAAGATATGGATAAATGTTCATGTTTTCAGGACCCAATCAATCCAAATACTCTATACGCTGCATACCCAATCAATGTTGTGCGAAACATCGCCCGACAGGTTGTGTTCGTTATTAAGTAATTATCGCTTTATAGCTTTTGAAAATTCAAATATCATTACAAATGATATGGACAATACATAAAACAGTAACGACCGATCTTTTGGTAGATTAAACACGAAATAGTAGTCGACAAATCTTTCAATCATCATTGCGAGCTTATTACATCTCTCAAAAATGGTTGAGAAAAAAAGTTAACGCACAACCATAGTACAACGATAAATGTTGTTCTTCTCCCGACTCCCACTTGTTATCACCGTGAAAAATCCTAGCTGTTCAAAAATAGGTTGAAACAAAAATTGGGAAATATTTAATTTATTTGTATTTATTTTTTGATAAACACTGTTCTTTTAAATTGTGTGATTACACAGTATTTGGCATGAGCCGTATTGGGCTCCCATCATTTTCTCGACGATGCGACTTAAACGTATTGATTGCACATAGCAAAAATGTCATTTTAATCGCATTGGACATTTTTGGACCGTGCAACAAACTGTAATGAGTTGTCTGAGGAATTGAATTGGAAGGGGCAGAAAACGATTCATAAGTCAAAATGAGCTTTATTATTCATTGCTCTTCAAAAATCTACATAGGTGAGATTATGGTCCGTGAATTTAACATTTATTTATAATAGAGAAATATTTAAAAATATATTTCAAATGTGTAGAAATATTTAAAAATACTTATTTCAGTTCACAACAACTCGTTATTTACTGATCGGTGACATGGACCATCTCTTCTCTAAAGGATTCGAAGAGAAAATGAGAAAATTAGCGTCTTCACATCTAAAAATGGATGAGAAACGAGCATTGGTCTATAGGATTTTCGAAATCGACGAGAGTGAAAGTAAACGCAGGTAAATTTTGGGGAAAGTTACTAATTTTTTGCAACATCGGGAATTTTCATTTTCCATTGAATCCTATTATTATAAAAATGATCAGACTTGGTATTTGTTTGTGTATTAGGTATAATGTTTGTGTATAATGTTCGAAGACAGAAATTTGGTGTTGTAGAGGTCACACACTGAACAAGTCAGAACTTCGCCAACTTCTTCATCAGAACAAAGCAGTGGTGTTTCATAAGAAAATAAATTTGACCGTGAGTATCCTTCATTTTCACTCAAACGAATTACTCTACAAAGAGAAATGACCAAGAAAGAAAAACAGAATACGGGTTTTCGTTTATGTTTGATATCAATCTTTCTTCACTTCACCCTATCACTTCATCATAACATCTTCTTTAATAATAATATTTCTTAAATAATTCGTTGACAGAGAAAGAAAAAAATTTTTAGGAAATGAAGAAAAAGTAAAAAAAATATCCTTAAGACCCTCCTTTAAGGACGGTCATTCGATACCATATCTGAAAGAGTGGCTAAAGGCGGAGGAGAAGGCAGAGACGGGGATTTTCGAGGCCAATGTCCCGTTAGTTTTTTTAATCAAAAACTTCCTCACACTTTATCTAGAGAATTTGATCGGAATGGAGAGTTTCAAAATTGATTTTCCAAGATGTGTCAGCGTCTTTTATAATCGCGATCCATTCCATATCAAAATCGTGAAATGTGTTATAAGTGTGTTATATATAAACCGTTGAATTCCATTTAGCTCGTGTCAAATACACTGAGTTTATTCAGGTACAACAGTTCATCATGGGAACCACAAATTGTGTTCTCGAGGGATGCTCCAAAACATGATGAATTGTTTCCGTATAGACTAAGGAACAATGTCGTACTGGTATTTATTTACTATTCAGTTTATGTTAGCTTTTCCGTTGAAAACAACGAGGACCATACTAATGAAATTTGATATGACCACACTCTATCGTAGTCAAAAGAAGTGAGTGATAGCGTTGTACGAACGGAGATTTTCCATGTCTATACCCGATATTTTAAGAGTCATTAAATTAATCATTGCAGCGCTGGGAGATGTGCAGGGCCGGGTATAAGTTCGATCTAGTCGATGATTTGTTCGTTTACCATACAGGAATAGAAACGTTCAGATTGGTTTCGTTCAAAAAGAAATACAAAGTCCGAAGCATTAATATGAAACGGTACGATTTTTATTACAAAAAAGAAATTTGTAGATTATTCCTAGATAATGTGTGACTCTCAAAAGAATTTCTTCAATTGGGAATGTTTCAACATCGAAATTTCCGATTTTTTGAACATCAAAAACAAAATTACATAATATGTACAGAGTGAATATTGCAAACATATTTTCAATTACACTTGTATTGTTGTTGCAGATTCCATAAAATACTCGATATATTCAAACGGAGAATGAATCTCATGTACCCTGATACCGAGAACACATGTCCCGAATTCAAATAACGATTACGTTATTGATCTTTGATCTTTTATTACATCTTTATCTATCTGCGATAGTAATGAATGCAAGGGGTGATTTAGAATGTCATATGGCTAGGTGAAATGTTTTTTTCCTTCGTGACAAGCGTGCGTTCGCAATGTTTTACTTATCGTTTTTACCCCAAATGCTATCGTGAACTTGTTCTTTCAAATATTGTCGCAATTTTTTGAGGTATGATGAATTAAATTAAATTAATTAAATTAAATTATCACAGATATTATAATGTCAAATGTAAACCTTGTGAACGTGTAAAAAATATGTGTTGTAGCGATTGCTTTTTCGTTAATAAAATAATTGTTGATTTCCTGTGATTTGTTTAAAGAATTTGATCACACAATACACTTATTGTTTCAGAACGTTAAAAAAAACATTTAAAAAGGCCATTTATAATATAACAGTGAGAGGAGGCGTTTGTCGTTATCTTGTTTTTAAGGTTATATGAAAAGATAGAGTGTTAACAATCGGCCCCTGCGCACAATGTGATTCTGATCACTAACGTTGCTTTAATCTAATAGTTGGTTACATAAATAGTGGGGAAAAAAAGAGGAAACAGGGAGTGAAATTATAAGGACATAGAGAATCGTCAAGGTAATGAATAAGTTACATAATCGCTTAGGCCATAATCACGAAATGGATTCTAAGAACGAACCTGCAACCCTTAAAGGCAGCTGGCATCCAAAAATTTCGATTCGAAATAGTTAAAATAGTTGATCTCATGTTGATAAGCTCGAAGAACTATTCAGAAATATGTATTTGAAAGTTTGAAAAGACGCTCTGGTAAGAAGTTGGATTACTGTAGCCTGCTCCACACCACGGGCGAGGTTTCCGAACTACAGTATGCTAACTCCATCGAAAAGCTCAAAATAGCCCATTATTGAGTTTTATTCTTCATAATTCCCCACTGCGGATAGTATTATCATCAAAATATTCAATTTCAAGTCGTATCCAAAGAGTTGGTGTGGCAATTAGGAAAAGGCTCCCGCTATCTGGAGCATACTGTAGTTTTTTTTTTAATTGCGGCGTTCTCCTTACCAGAGAATTCTTATGATATAAGATGTATATATTTCGAAACAGAATTTCAAGCTCTTTTATATGAGATCAACTTGTTTTTCGTTTCCCGAAAAACAAGTTGATCTCATATAAAAGAGATTTAACTACCTCACTAATTTTATTCTATCCTTTATTCAACAAACATAAACCTCGCTTCGAAAATAAAGCGAATGAACAGATTCATTTTGTTATCAAAAAGTTCGTTACGAAATAGCAAAAATTAATGATAACATATTGCATGGTCAAAAAAAAACAGATTAGAAATATAACACGCCACGAGTCTCTCTAAAAGTGTATGAAACTTTCCGACAGGAAATACTTTTTTTTGAAAAAAAATGCAACAATAAACGTTGATTGTATTTTGTATGTTTATCATATTTTTATTCAACTTGCCTAACGTTAACTTATTGACCTAGATGCTACTCGGATAAGTTTTGAAAAAAATATGTAAACTAGTCTATCGACGAGCTATTGACATCATCTACTCTTCTCCTGTACAGAAAAAAAGGAATTTCTTGCTTTTTTCGAAAAAATTTTCCATTTTTCTTTACCTCTTCTGCTTCAAGAAAGGATTCTTCAGTCATCCTTCGACTTATGTGTGACATAAACACTCCTAATTAAGGAATTTTCAACACCTTGTACGATCGCTAAAAGCAATGGTTTATATCTTCTAGTTTCACACAGTTCCAAAAGTTTTAAAGTAAGGTTTTACGTAGGCCCGAGACCAATGCACATTTGTCTAGGGAAACGAAACAGGTGACTTCGTAAGACTGATAATTTGGCATTACAAGTCTAAGCTTAGAAAGAGTGCACGAAATGAAGTAAAGACCTTTTCGTCTTGGAGTATTTGGGCCATGCCATTTACCAAGAATCTGAGAATACATTTTTATTCAGAAAAAAATACACACAGACGAAACAAAAGTAATTTTATTAGATAACAGAAATCATATAATTCTTTAATTACTATTAATCTTTACATCCGCTATTGTATTCCTTCTAGTGTCCATATTCATCGATTGTCTTTTTCGTATCATATTGAACAATTGCTTGGATAGTCTAACAATGGTCTTTCGATATGATGGAGAGCAAGCGAGGATTGTGAGGGAATGGAGAAATGTGTGAGCAGGACACACCATCACCATGGAGGCCGAAAATTTGTTCACTGAAATATTTGTTTAATAATTGCAAAATAAATATTAAAAAGACATAATATCATGTGTTTGATGCTTTGTTAAAAATTGGGTATATCAGGTTGTCGGGAAAGTCTTGATTACTTTTTCAGAGTTATATGCCCATCATGATCAACATAGCGACAACGTTCGGTCAATTTGTGGATTCCCACTTTGTAGAACACAGCTGGGCACGTGTCAAAGCATAGCTGGATTGCTGTCTACAGACTTCCCCGCGTTGTGAGCAGGGCTGGGACACAAAACGTTTTCTTGACACAAAAATTTTGTGTACACAAAAAACACAAAAATAAAACACAAAAATATTTTTCTCTAGATTTGAGCAAGTTTATAACTAATAAAAAGGTATTTTTTTCAATATAGAACTTTAAAGCGAACAAAACAGCATGTAATATCAGTTCAAAAAAAGAACAGCGACCGAGAAACCTTTTAGTCTGGTATTCGGCCGAACGAAAACGGAGATAGCAAGCTTCAAATTGCTGATAAAATGAAATTCTAGACCAAAATTATCCGATCGTTGCAAAATTTACAATTTTGCAGATAAAAATTCACTATACGGCACGACAAATATCATCGATTTTCTTCTTGAAAATCTTGTAAAATCCGAAAATTGATACCAATTTTTTGTGTTATTTTGTGTCTCATTTACACAAAATTTTTACACAAAATTTTTTGTGTCCAAGATAATGAAAAACACAAAAAAACACAAAACACAAAACACAAAATCCCAGCCCTGGTTGTGAGTGTTCTCTCTCGAAGGGCATGAGCCAGGTCCGAAAAAATCCAATAGTCGCTTGGGACTACGTCAGGGGAATACGGGGGTGGGGGAGATTCATACATCCAAACTTCTCCAGTTTAGCGACGTGGGGTCGAGCGTTGTTATGTTGGTTAGAGCATAACATGGAGAATGCGGATCGCACTAGGAATATACATATTGGGGCAACTAGAGCCTGGAGAATGAGTGGGGATTTGGGAGTTGTTTGCGGCAAAGGCTCCTCTCTGATTGTTATTCACTAGTGACGAGAGATAACCAAAGTACATACATCTGCGACACGCAGTGGAAAGGCAAACAGTTATCAAGACTTTCTCCCAACAACCTAATATATAATTATGTGATTATGTGTATATTTAAAAATATTTTATCCGTGGCAATAAAGATAAATGAGGGCAACTTACTCCATTGTTCTTTCACACACATTTCTTCAGAATGGTAAGATCCATAAAGAAAAAGTACCAAGAATGTCGCCCCCGGAAGAAGCCATGTTGATGATGGAATAATTATCTAATAAAGTATGCATATATTTTATATGTGAGCTATTTGTGGCTATTGATAAGCCTACCGTTATCGAAAATTGAAATAAGCTTTTGCAAATAGGTTATTCAACGATCTAATCTTATTGTTAGGTCACAAACTATGAACATACTTGAAAGGTGAGAGATCGAATCGCTCGTCGTTGATATCTAAAGTATATGTGGATAAGTGAAGTTTTACTTAGAAACAAACTCGCATTCATGTTTAAAAAAAGTGTGCAATGCTTTTTTGTTCAGAATTTAAAGCATTTTTATAACTATAAAATGCATGAAGGTTGTGCCTGATGTGAGAAATATCACATTACGTTTTAGAAGTTTCGCTCGATAACTGCATTCCTGATTTCAATTCTTGATGGGCCCTACAGACCAAGTAACCAATGAAGGCAAAGAATCCGCTCACTGTGATGATGATAACTAAATGCTCAAATTAAATTATTCATAAAAGTATATGCTCCAATATAAGCCAAACATAAATGGATGCAAAATAAATGTTATATTGTACTTAATGATTTTGATTCGTTACGTATTAGGGTGTCCGGAAAGTCTTTGCACTTTTTCACCATTCATATTTTTTCAAATAACAAACGAAAGAACTGCATTCAAATTGTGATATACTGCGCATGTTTAACAATAAATGTCCTACATCTCGTAGGCAACTGCATGACACCAACTCCTTGGGGCGCGAGGCAATTCATAGGCCGATCTCCCAATTCACATCGGTCTGATTGCGAAAGGTTTTTCCTCTGCAGCAGTGCCCGAGAGATCGAAACGCATGGCAATCACAAGGGGACAGGTCGGAGGAATACGGCGGATGGGGATGTCAGTCGATATCTAAATTCTTCAATTTTACCTGCGTCTTGTTAACGTGATGTGTCATTGCGTTACCCATTAAAAGCAATACTTTTAATCACACAAAGTGTCTGAGAAGGACTCGTCCCTCCATCTCCTGCAGTTGTTCGCAGAAGGCATTGTTGTTAACAGTCTAGCCCTCAGGTCACAGTTCGTAATAAACCACACCAAGAGAGTAGAAAAAGAAAAAGAGCGACTCATTTCTTCCATTGGGATTGTGTCTCAGGACGGTTTTAGCATCCTTCCAAGCGGGCAGCTATTCCATCATTATATCGGTGTTGTCGTACGACACCCACTTATCATTTTGACAGACAATATCCATCGCCCAATCAGTGGATCGAAAACGGCCGAGGTTCGAAGTGGAGATGTCGACTCGGTTTCTGAGGAGCAGAGTGGAGAAGGCATGGGGAACACTTCAGGTACCCTAGTGCGAAGAAAATACCGAATGAGAATGCGATGGATAGTGGTTCTTGGAGTACCAATTGTCTGCTCCATGTATCTCTAACTCTGCTTCGGCTGACTTGTGACAGTGCGAAGAACCAGGTCTTGATTCGAACTGGAACGATGTCCTGGCCTTGGTTTTTCAACCAAATAAAAGTGTTTTTTCTTGAACTGACAATACCAGGACAAGACTGTTAAACGACACTGCCCCCTATGCTTCATTGACTGGGGTAGTTAATGATTCGCTTCTAATGCAGTCCGTCCCGTACGGTACAAATGAAGAAGGGCATGTCAAAAAGTGGACGACTGTCCCATAGCTAAAAAAATAAAATATAGTCAAGAAATGAGAGTTGGCAAATGACAGTTATCACAGTTGCTGATCAATATGCCCTCGATGTAGGAAAAATGCCACAAGTCATAGCACTCGCTCTCGTCCGAGTAAGAGGGGTACAAATTGAGTGTATGAAAAAGTGCAAAGACTTTCCGGACACCCTAATGTTTGGCAATAATAAATAGATCAAGAGTCATTTCTACCATATATCATGGTGTAGTCTTCGATTTTTACGAATTGTATGACAATATAAACTGGCTTCTCAGTGACCCACTCGCACTTTTCTGGTATGTCCTAAAACCTTGATGATTATATTGTTAAGTATTCTTCTCGGTATTATAGTGTTTAGTATTCTTATCACATTTGCAACGTGCTCTACGCCAAGAAAGAGCAATGAGGCTAGGTTACTATGAGAGACTGACTGAGAGAATTGACATTCTGACCGGGGGAGGGGGTGCGGAAATAGCAAAAAATATATTTTTCTGTTTGATGTGAAATTTAATAGTGCAAGGCGACCTCAGCCGCACATATTAGAAATTTGATTTTGTGTCTGAAGGTTACTGTAGGAGAAAATGTTCGATAGGTCAAAAAACTTATTGGCACTAGGCCGGATGAGAACCGTCGGATGTGAACCGACTGGATGATAACCGGAAGCGACCGTATGAGAACTGAGCGTATGAGAACCGACTGGATGAGAACCGACTGGATGAGAACCCACCGGATGAGAACTGAGCGTATGAGAACCGACTGGATGAGAACCGACTGGATGAGAACCGACTGGATGAGAACCGACTTGATGAGAACCGACTGGATGAGAACTGAGCGTATGAGAACCGACCGGATGAGAACCGACTGGATGAGAACCGACCGGATGAGAACCGACCGGATGAGAACTGAGCGTATGAGAACCGACCGGATGAGAACAGAGCGTATGAGAACCAACCGGATGAAGGGTTGGCCCGATATTTCAAAATGGGTCGGATGAGAACTTAGCGGCTATTTTATGGCAAATTTTGCGCTGATCACGAGTATGTCAGTCCGATATTTCAAAATGGGTCGGATGAGAACTTAGCGGCCATTTTATGGCAAATTTTGCGCTGATCACGAGTATGTCAGTCCGATATTTCAAAATGGGTCGGATGAGAACTTAGCGGCCATTTTATGGCAAATTTTGCGCTGATCACGAGTATGTCAGTCCGAAATTTCAAAATGGGTCGGATGAGAACTTAGCGGCCATTTTATGGCAAATTTTGCTCTGAAAACGAGCAGCTCGGGTTTTGAGAGATTTAAAGAGATTTTCGATCGAAAATTCGACGAAAAATGTTTGACAGCTTGGAAGCAACTCTGAAGTAGATGATCTGAAACATTTTCATAATTAATTTATAGTTATACCATGCATAGATTGTTAGATATTGTCCAGAAGTCCTTATGTATTTTCTTATCGAAATCTCAATACTGGTCGTAATTGGAAGCTAATTATGTTTTCCTTTGATTTGAAAAAAAATCATCAACCTTCGAAAATGTTCTTGATACTATATTCTATTGTTCCTAGATATTGTTACTTTACACTGCAATTCTAACACTGTAATTTAAAATCTTGAATGTGTACGTGCAATTAAAAAATCATTAGGTGTCTAGATAAAGGAAAATTGGCCGCTAAGTTCTCATCCGACCCATTTTGAAATATTGGACTGACATACTCGTGATCAGTGCAAAATTTGCCATAAAATGGCCGCTAAGTTCTCATCCGACCCATTTTGAAATTTCGGACTGACATACTCGTGATCAGCGCAAAATTTGCCATAAAATGGCCGCTAAGTTCTCATCCGACCCATTTTGAAATATCGGACTGACATACTCGTGATCAGCGCAAAATTTGCCATAAAATGGCCGCTAAGTTCTCATCCGACCCATTTTGAAATATCGGACTGACATACTCGTGATCAGCGCAAAATTTGCCATAAAATAGCCGCTAAGTTCTCATCCGACCCATTTTGAAATATCGGGCCAACCCTTCATCCGGTTGGTTCTCATACGCTCTGTTCTCATCCGGTCGGTTCTCATACGCTCAGTTCTCATCCGGTCGGTTCTCATCCGGTCGGTTCTCATCCAGTCGGTTCTCATCCGGTCGGTTCTCATACGCTCAGTTCTCATCCAGTCGGTTCTCATCAAGTCGGTTCTCATCCAGTCGGTTCTCATCCAGTCGGTTCTCATCCAGTCGGTTCTCATACGCTCAGTTCTCATCCGGTGGGTTCTCACCCAGTCGGTTCTCATCCAGTCGGTTCTCATACGCTCAGTTCTCATACGGTCGCTTCCGGTTATCATCCAGTCGGTTCACATCCGACGGTTTTCATCCGGCCTAGTGCCAATAAGTTTTTTGACCTATCGAACATTTTCTCCTACAGTAACCTTCAGACACAAAATCAAATTTCTAATATGTGCGGCTGAGGTCGCCTTGCACTATTAAATTTCACATCAAACAGAAAAATATATTTTTTGCTATTTCCGCACCCCCTCCCCCGGTCAGAATGTCAATTCTCTCAGTCAGTCTCTCATAGTAACCTAGCCTCATTGCTCTTTCTTGGCGTAGAGCACGTTGCAAATGTGATAAGAATACTAAACACTATAATACCGAGAAGAATACTTAACAATATAATCATCAAGGTTTTAGGACATACCAGAAAAGTGCGAGTGGGTCACTGAGAAGCCAGTTTATATTGTCATACAATTCGTAAAAATCGAAGACTACACCATGATATATGGTAGAAATGACTCTTGATCTATTTATTATTGCCAAACATTAGGGTGTCCGGAAAGTCTTTGCACTTTTTCATACACTCAATTTGTACCCCTCTTACTCGGACGAGAGCGAGTGCTATGACTTGTGGCATTTTTCCTACATCGAGGGCATATTGATCAGCAACTGTGATAACTGTCATTTGCCAACTCTCATTTCTTGACTATATTTTATTTTTTTAGCTATGGGACAGTCGTCCACTTTTTGACATGCCCTTCTTCATTTGTACCGTACGGGACGGACTGCATTAGAAGCGAATCATTAACTACCCCAGTCAATGAAGCATAGGGGGCAGTGTCGTTTAACAGTCTTGTCCTGGTATTGTCAGTTCATCTGTTTAAGACACAGGATCAGTAAGATTCGAGGGTTGAGCCATTGACCCCGGACATCGACCTCACCGATTTGGCTCAAAAATTTTTTGTGGATACCTCCATGAGCCCCCATCACCAAATGGGTATTCATTAGGGCTGGATCCTTGAAACACAGAAGTGGCGGGTTCTCGAAATTTGAAAACTCGATTTTCACCAAAACAAAATGGAGCGACCTAGGACCAATGTTAGTGTCGATTAATTATAAGTATAAATAGACAATAAAAACTAGATATATGACGGTCCGGAGATCCGATCTCAAACTGATTTTTTACCTTCTCAAAACAGTGTAAAATTAATTAAAATTTTAAAACAAAAAACGGCAGCCCAATTTTTGCTTCATTTTATAGAGCAAAAAATTCCGCGTCGAATGAGGCAAAAAATCAAAATTCGATCGACCCGTGTTTTGAGATAAATGAACCTGAAGACGACCCGAAAATATTTTTGTTTTCAAACCCCCTCATGTTTGTACTCATATTGAAGAACTCGACGAGTAGAATAACTTTCATGTTGAACGTTTTGTCTGAAACTCATGCACAAGAGAAATACATGAGTTTAATTTATTCTCACAGTTTTTCAGTCAATTTAGAGTAAATCAAAAGTAAAATATTTTTTGTGCACAAAGTGATTACGCCTATTTTGTATAACTCAAAAATCCATACTTAATTTGTCGTTTAACGAAAAAAATTGTTGGCCCTTATTCTGAAAAACATGGCCTCTAAAGTGGTCATGAAAAAAAAGTTGTCGAAACCTTGCCATGTTTATACTCATTTTAAAGAACTCGTCGAGTACATCATTTCTCACGTCGTATTCTATGAAAGTCGTTTGTTCTCAAGATACAAGCGATAGAAAAGATTTGGATTAAATAAATCTAAATTCATGTATTTCTCTTGTACATGAGTTTCACACAAAACGTTCAACATGAATGTTGTTTTACTCGACGAGTTCTACAATATGAGTACAAACATGAAGGGGTTTGAAAACAAAAATATTTTCGGGTCGTCTTCAGGTTCATTTATCTCAAAACACGGGTAGATCGATTTTTGATTTTTTGCCTCATTCGACGCGGAATTTTTTGCTCTGTAAAATGAAGCAAAAATTTGGCTGCCGTTTTTTGTTTAAAATTATAATTAATTTTAGAATGTTTTGAGAAGGTACAAAAATCAGTTTGCGATCGGATCTCCGGACCGTCATATATCTAGTTTTTGTTGTCTATTTATATGTACTTATAATTAATCGACACTAACATTGGTCCTAGGACACTCCATTTTGTTTTGGTGAAAATCGAGTTTTCAAATTTCGAGAACCCGCCACTTCTGTGTTTCGAATACCCATTTCGTGATGGGGGCTCATGGGGGTATCCACAAAAAAAATTGAGCCAAATCGGTGAGGTCGATGTCCGGCACTACCTGGAATCTCACTGAGCCGTTGTCTTAAGAGTTCGAAAAAAGAAGAGACTTTTAGAACACCTATCCGTTTATTTTCGTTATTCGAAAATCGCAAGTTTTTTTAAGGTGGTCTAAAGATGTTTTTATCATTATTTCTATTAATAACAACGCACCTTCTGTTCCGTTTTCATCAAATCAAAGATATAACGTGCCATGAAAATGATAATAAGAGCCCATATTTGCATGAATAAGCAGAGTGCTATTCTACGCCATCCTTCGAGATGCCAAAGTTGTCCGATTGGAACAATTATCTGTGAAAGAATTCTCTATTTACCTCATCCAATATTGAAAACGGGATTTTCAAATACAAAAAAAGGTATTTTCGAAAGAAAATCAATACTTTTTTCGTACTGTATGTTTTCCACTCGAGAAATTATCGAGTTCTTACTCTATTTTCACTTTATATGAAGCGATGACTGAATGTTTTTCTATATATTTTTGAACCCAATTCACGAATATCTATCAGATGCAGGGAAAATTCATGTGCTTCCCCAGTGGAAGTATAGAAGTTCAGAGATTTTTCACTGCTGTAGAAAACATGCTGACCGACAATCGTAGTCGCTCCTATCATTGCACCTTCGAGTCTCTGTTTTTTCAATGTCAATATTCCTCTCATAGATTTCGTTTGAGTTCAAGTTGTGTCGAATTTACGCTTCTTATTGTTTCATCCTCTTCCATACTTTGTCTAAATAAGTTTTCTGGAAGCATCCAATAAAGAATGACTTTCGAACTCAACGATTTCAACTTTATGAATCACTTTAACAGTGAAATCAGATTAGTTTTTTTTCGAATTTTTCGTATTTTTTTCGAGGTTTTGAAACAAAAATTTTTCGTTTTCGAATTTTTTTCGCCCGATCATGTTCGCCCATCCTTGGGAGACGCGGGGAGGAGGTTACGACGTCGGCACGTAAGGCAAATGTATGCATAAGAGATAGACGTCAATACTGAACATTGAAACCAAAACAAAACCGAACAGAGAAAAAAATAAAAGAGCCCTGTAGCCCTGTAGCCCGAATATAGCACTTACAGCTGTTCTGTAGCAAACACAGCAGAAATAAACAACCATTATCTGCGCCACCAAAAAAAGATGAGAAGACTGCAAGAAGCATTACCATTATTTTTATCTAATAAAAGAAACACCAGTAGCGACGGAAACGATTGTGATACCGTCAAAAAGTGGTTCCACAAGTTGCCCCTCTCACCCACCAATCGATATTTTCTAACACTGTCAAAATACGGGAATGTTCGAAGGTGACGATAAAACAATAAAGATAAATTTGAGAAAGTTTGCAAAAAAAATAGCAAAAACATAATGACGGGGGCTGGAATCGAACCAGGGGGTGGGGTGATGGTCAGATGTGCTATCGATTGGAAATATCGATGGGTAGGTCAGGTTGGAAACCTTTGAAACCACTTTTGGACATATCCCCCTCAACGATAACCACTAAAATAGGTCGCTTCCAGAATCATTTCCACTGCTTCTGGTGCTTCCCTTGTTAGTAAGTATTAAAATAATAGAGAAATAACTTACTAAAAGGTCAGCCATCCCCATATTGAAGGGAACATATCCGGAAGAATATATAATTCTATCACTTGCAAAAAGTATCGGACAATGGACGATAAAGTAAAAATCGCTCAAGATCGAAAACATCTGATATATCATAAGTAAGAACATATTAAAAAAAACAATGATGTGTGCCGTTCAGCATTCTAACTGTTAGAAATGATAAAATATAATAATATAATAATATAGTGGTGCACACTCTCATTTCCTACAAGCATGTACCCGCGTGTCCCCTGATGTCCCCTGGGCCATTTCTGTACAAATCAATTTCTGAAAAATTTGTTCGTAGCATTAATTTCTCCTTCTATCGGAGTGCGGCTAAACGCCATTTAAAAGAAAAATACTAGTTGACTCTGTACAGTATTTTAGGAAAATCAAGTAACACGATCTTCGTTTATTTTGCATACTGTTTCTTTTCAATTTTCTATCTTTTTTTTATTGATCTAATAAACGTGGTTTCTGTTTATTTGCTCCATGCACGATCGAAATTGGGCAAAAGAATAAACAAAATCAGCAAAAGGAAAAAGAATTATTGACCGTATAAAATACACTTGTTTATTTGGTACGAGAGTAGCCAATCACTCCCACAAAAGACTTTCTTGTTTTGCATGGTTCAGAAACTATGTCGATCTCTTTTATATATAATATAGCGCGCGGCGAAGGTCAGCCGGGTTAGAGAGAGGCAGCGGAGAGACAAGCGAGAGGCGGGGCGAGATGTAAAAGGCTACATCTCGCACGCCTCTCGATTGTGACTTCCGTTCGTTAGCACTGTTTGTCATTTTCTTATGCAAGTACATTTTATACGCACAATAAAGTGTGCAATATTTTAAAAAAATACACAACCGCCCTATGGACCTTTTTTACTATAAAACTATCCAGAGACAAGTAATATTTCTCCTTTTTTTGCGTTTAGAAGCACTCAGATAGGCTAATTAATTGATACTACGAACATATTTTTCAGAAATTTATTAGTGGAGAAATCGTCCAGTGGACATCGGGGGACACGCCTGAAGGAAAGGAGAGTGTGCACTACTGTATAGGACGTTTGGCTTCTTCGACTTTCTATATTGGAGTAGTTTGAAAGTGCGATCAACATACGTCTATTTAAATAAAATCTATTTCGACTTTCGGTGCACATACCTGAAGACAGAGCAGGTACTTTCTGTACCCTGCACCTTTTTTGTCGGGATCGAAAAAGATCAATAAAGACACAGAAATATTTACTAGAGGATAGAATCCTCCTGAAATCGACTGGCATTGTCGTCTTGAATATTCCACGAACTAACCACTGATATAATAATACCGGACAATTATCGATTCAAGATTCTCATAAATTCGATATGGCATGGCTAGAAAAGATTTTGACTGAAGCTGGACCAGGTGAAATATGAAATAACGTTCTATGTACCCTCATAGTTGTTTCAATTACATAAACTGCCGAAAGAATTGAGGAAAAATTGAAGTTCATAAGAACGAAAAAAAGATATTTAGTTTTAAAAAAACATCAAGGTCGGAAGATCAGTTCGGGAAAGGATGATTTTTTCGTGTTATTTACTCCGGTATTTTGGAGATACCACTCTTGGGTTAGTTCAGTGTTAAGTAAATGAGATCGATGTTACCAAACAGTTACTTTTTAGATATAATTTCTGATAACTGAACGTAAGTGGCACTTCTGAATATGCTCAAAGATGACGCAACCGACAAAGAAGAAGTAAAGTGTGCAGTTTTATGCCCTCAAAATAACCGTAGTTGCGTAAGATTTGGTTGCTTTAGGGACTCCCAAAGCAACATATCCAAAACAATCATCAGAGTATTCACTATTAAAATATAAACTTTCGAGAAGATTAACACGAATATTAATTCTCATTAAGCAGTGTATGTAGTTTTTTTATAAAAAAAATAGGTACACTAGTTTCGAATATAGAAATATGCTTTAAATTTCCGTTACTGCAAAAACTATACACTGATATGATAACTGTGAACCATTATCAACTCAATATTGTCGTATTACGTATTTGGCATTACGTAAAATACATTCCGAGGTGAAAGAATTGAAATTTAACAATATTCAAAAACACTAAATAATGCTGCACGGGTAGTTATAAATATCTAACTTTACTAAATTTCATGACTAGGGCTTGATTACGCTTACCGACGTAATCGAAGCAGGTGAATATATTTCGATAATTCCGTTTTGTGCTCTAACAATTAGGATGTTCGACACTTGCCTCTTGATGAAATATAATGATTTATTTACTATTAATCTTCACATCTGATATAGTACTCCTTCGATTGTCTATATCTCTCCATTGACTTTTTCGTATTCTATTGAACAATTGCTTGCACAATCTAATAATGGTCTTCCGATATGAAGGAGAGAAAGCGAGAATAGTGAGTGAATGGAACAATGTATGAGCAGGACAGACGATCAATGCAGATGCCGAAACTCTGTTCACTGAAATATTTAATTATTGAACAAAAATCTGTTCTTAAACTGCAATAATATCCACTGCATGATCTGATATTATGCGCGAATAAAAACAATCACTACGCACACACATGTATTAAACTGTATATGAATTATCATAATATCTTATGTTTGATGTTTTGTTAAAAGTTATTGAGAACGCACATATACATGTTTATATTAAATTATATTTAACCATGACAATAAAGATAAATGAGAGACACTTACTCCATTGTTCTTTCGCACATATTTCTTCAGTGTGGTAAGATCCATAAAGAAAGAGAACCATGCAGATCGCACCCGGAAGAAGCCATGTTGATGATGGAATTACTATCTATTATGTGTCATTACATTTGCCATACGCGTCTACAATGTCACGTAAGCGCAAGTTATAGTTCGCCACGTATGCGTCAGCGTAAATTTTGGAATATGCTGGGCTCCAAGTGGAAAACCCACGATGGTCCATGAAATTACTGTAAAAGGATACAGTAGTCAATTATTATTGATCGATGATTACGGTGTTCCCATTGACATTCAAGGTTTTCTAATTGAGACCCAACACACCCCAAAATTTACGACGACACATTTTTTGAACATTTGAACATTTATACACTCTATCAAGATTAACTAATTGTAAGCAGTGTTGACACTGAATCTGAAGTGTCATAAAAGGGGGGTCTTCTTTCTTTAAATCATTTTTCTTTCATTTCCTTATGATCAGCTATTGATGTACTTGTTCAGTATCAGAGCCGCTACACTTTGATCTGTTTGAATAGTGAGTTGTGAGAAAATCCAGAAATACAATAATATTGAAATGAAGCAACCCACGAAGATCTCGTTCATAACTTCGTCCTTAGTGGATTTTATTGAAGGCGTACCAGTTCTGACTTGCCAAGGGTTTTCTAGGATGGGATCCTTTTGCGCTATAGATCTTGATTCGGTTTGTATGGACTAGTTAGTATAGACAATCCCACATTTCTTTTATCTTCACCCTCTAGAATTTCCCGTAGACACAACTATATTCTTCGTAAACACCCTTGTAGATCCACTCGTTTCTCTCATTTCTTTTCAAAAAGGATTGTAAACGTTTGGAACTCTCTTCCCAATAGCTCGATTATATGTCCTAATCCAAAATCGTTTAGTAATTCTATTAGATCAATTATATGTAGCTCTTCTTCTTAACTTAACTTTTTCGATTTCCACTACTATACTTATGCTGCCCCGTTGTGGCATAGTAAATTATGTATCCAACCATTTTTTCTTGTTTGTGTCCAATGTATTGTTCATTATGTACCAGCATAATAAAGATATTATTATTAAGAGAAGAAGAGACGAACGAGAGACGAACCGCTCATCCTTGACACACCCAAAGGCGACGACGCATACGTAGCGAAATGTAACGCGCGTTTACGTGAAGGCGTAGGCGTTTATGACAAATGCATTAGCATAGAAGTATGCATATGTATGAATGTTAGGGTGTACGGAAAGTCCTCTTACTCGGATGTGCATTGTGGCATTTTTTTTACATTGAAGGCCTATTGATTGGCAAATGTGATAAGTTTTATTTGGCCTTCACTGCATTTCGTTTTCTGCTATCCCACAGTGCAATGTCGTATGTCTGTCTTGAGCTAATATTGCTAGTTCAAGAAAAACCAGTTTTTTTTTCGATTGACAAAGGCTTGTTCCAGTTCGAATGAAGAACTTGTTCTTCGAAATGTCACTAGTTGCCGAAGTAGAGTTGGAGAGAACTAGAGCAAGCAACTGATACTCCAAGATATATCATAAAAGACAGTATTCGGTCTTTTTTGGCTACAAGGCATTCCCCATGTCCTCAATGCCCTACTGTTCAGAGACCGAATCGAGATCAGCTTCAAATCTCACTGATATATCGATCCTCTGATTGGGTGAAGTACATTGTCTGCCCAACTCCGGTGTGAAGATGAATTAGCTGTCCTCAATGAAGAGCTAGAGGGACCTGGAGCAGGCAACTGGTACTCTAAGACCCAAGATTCTTTATGTGGTATATCACGAACTGTTTCCTCAGTAACAGAAAATTAAAGGGAGAGTGATCTCTCTCAATGGTCTCTTCATTGCGCACACTATTTCTTTGTTCTCTAACAACGAAAGAGCGTAGAGTGTTGAAGGGACTGTTGACAAAGGTTTCGGTCCTTTTTAAGCGAACAAGATGTTGGCCTCTTTGTGCCTCTTTGTGCGAGGAAACGTATTGGTTGCAATGAACAACCCGTATCCCCATCACCCTAGCAATATGCAGGTCAAACTGAAAGATTTAGAGATTGACTGCCGAACACTAAAATTCTCATTCAAGAATAGGTTATGCAATGTTCTAATTTGATTGTAATCTCACAAAAATAAGAACATACTTGAAATGTAAGAGATCGAATTGCTCGACGTTGATATCTAAGGAATAGGTATGGATAAGTAAGGTGCAAACTAGCATTCATTTTAGAAATAAGTGTAAAATGCCAGTGAAATGCTTTTTTGTAACTGTACAACTGTAAAATGACTGTAAAAATGATTGTACAAACTGTAAAATGCATGCGAGGTTGTGCCTGACAACCTCGCATGCATTTTTCTTGTGAGAAATATAACAGTACGTTTTAGAAGTGTCGCTCGATATCCTCATTCCTGATTTCAATTCTTCATGGGCCTTCAGAACCAAATATCCAATGAACGCAAAGAAGCCGAAAACTGTTATGACCAACCCTAAAAGTCCATTTAAAATAAATTAGTCATAAAGGTGTTCAATCCTAATGCACTGTTACATTTGCCTTACGTGTCTACGCCGTAACCCCCTCCGTCGCGTCGGACAGGCGGCGGAGGGGGTTACGGCGTAGACACGTAAGGCAAATGTAACAGTGCATAAACAAGCAACAGTTAAAACTTAAATTGATTCATAAAATGCTATATTGTGCTTTATATGCTTTACGTCTTTATCAACAATTAATAGGTAAGGAGTCATTCCCACCAAATATCACGGCGTAGTCTTCGATTTTTCCGAAATGTATGATAATATAAGCTGGCTTATCAGTGACCCACTCGCACTTTTGTGGTATATCCTAAAACGTTGATGAGTTTTTCCGTTTTTATTTAGAAATCTATCCTTTTATTTTCGGTATTCGAAAAAAATAAACTATTACAGAAGAAAGCTAACTAAAGATGTTCTTATCATTATCTCGATTAAAAAAATTCACCTGCGGGTCCGTTTCCATCAAATCGAAAATATAACGGGACAAGAAAACGATAATAAGAGCCCATATTTGCATGAGTGAGCAGAGAGCTATTCTACGCCATCCTTCGAGATGCCAAGGATGACCGAATGGTACAATTGCCTGAGAACGAATTCTCTATTATAATCTATTTTAATAATGTTCCGCAAAGAAACAGCTCTTCCAATATCTCTAATAAGTATTAGTGGTACATACGTCTAATAGATGGCAACACTTAACAGTGCAACCAAAACAACACACAATAGAAAAATAAAAGAGTGTTCAAATTGTCCGAATATATCACTTACAGATGTTCTGTAGCAAACGCAACAGAAATAAGCAACCATTATCTGCGCCACCAAAAAAATATGGGAAGACTGCAAGAAATATTCGCATTATTTTTATATCTAAGTATAAAAATAATTTTAAAAAATCGAAATATCTTACGAAGACGTCGGCCATCCTCATATTGAAGGGAACATATCCAGAACAGAATGCAATTCTATCGCTTGCAAAAATTATCGGACAATGCATGAGAAAGTAAAGATCGCTCAAGATCGAAAACATCTGATATATCAAAAGTTCGAACATAATTGAGATAAAATAAAATAATATTATAAAAAGGATGTTTAGCTTCAACGATTTTCTTTAAAAATATGCCCAAACTTTCTCTGCATATACCTGAAGAAAAAGCAGGTACTTTCTATATCCTGCACCTTTTTTGTCGGGATCGAAAAAGATTAATAAAGACACAGAAATATTTACTAGTGGGTAGATTCCTCCTGAAATCGATTGACTGTGTTGTAAATTTGAATATTCTACGAACTAACCACTGATATGGTAATACCGCACAATAATCCATTCAAGATTCTCATAACTTAGATATGGCATCACTAAAAACGATTTTGGTTGAAGTTAGACCAAGTTGAAATATGAAACACGAATAAATGAAACAAATTATATAATCAATACATTTAAAATGAGCAAGATATTATTAAAAAGAGCAGTGCTTGCATAGTTATTAGCCTTTATTTCAAGTCAAAGAGTGAAGTCCATTAACGAAAACAAACATTATGTTCGGTCAAAGTTGTTACAACTAGTACAATTTACACCTGCCGAGCGAATTAAGGAATAATTAAAGATCTTCAAAACACAAGGTGGTCATTTGTGTTTAGAACATCGAGATCACTGAATCACAAGAACCATTTGTTGAAGATGACACGAATTTCTATTCAAATGCAAACGATAAGCGATATGCAAGAAATTAGCGTGCCCAGTCATCTAAAAATTAAAGTGACCAGTCATCCCTTGGCGTAGTGGTAAAAGTGCTGCACAGTTGGCGGGTTCGAAACCTATAGCCGAACTTTCCTGTTTTCAAAATTTCGCGCCTTTGCCTGCACAATCAAGCATAATCTCTCTTGCGGATATGCCAAGTATAATGCGATATGTTAGCGCAACCACTCATCTATCCCATTGTGCAGTGGTAAACTTTTAGAGTCGTTACACATTTGTCGCAAGTTCAAATCCTATTGACGCATTTCCTCAAATTTCAAAAGGCGCGCCTTTTCCTGCACGCGCCTGATGGTTCATTCGTATTTCTAGCGATCAAAAAGCTTAATCATCATAAAATAAATAGTGTACGGTAGGTTGAATAACTTTTGCTATTTACCTTTCAGTTTTCACAGTCTCTTTACGAAAATATTTGAGGGCCTTTAAAGAAGGAGTCCTTGAGTTGGCATGACTGACTCCCGCAAAGATTAACATGGGATAGAATGTAAATATTGTATGGAAATTAGCGTAAGTGACAATGGGAAAGTGAGAGAGTCAAGTATGCAAATCGGATAGACAATCTCTACTTGCCTGAAAAGTTGTACTTTCAATGCGCATAACAAGTTTCAAATATATCATCACGCAATATGAAATATGTCGTTCGGTTCGTGTGATAAATCTCTATCACTCTACCCAAATAGTCTTGTTACGAAAACACTCGAGGGTCTCCAACTTTAAGGCTTGATTACGCTTACCAACGTAATCAAAACAGGTGAATATGTTTCGATAAGGCCGTTTTGTGAGCTAACAATTAGACGTTTGATACATCCTTGCTTCTTTATGATTATGGCGTATGAGAACGAATGAGTATACTTGGAAGCGTTGTCTTACAAGTGAGATGAAGTAACGGGAAATGCCTGTTATTTTAATTGTACAACGTATTACTTACAATTAGACATCGATTTAGTAGGGAGTATCCCTAATTATTTTATTCCTTAGTGTGGTTGTACTCAATATGATTTTGATCATGAAATTGAAAACGTGCTGAGTTTCTTTTATCAAGAATAGAATTCACCGAATTTGTGTGTTGTTTTCGATCACTTTTGTTGATCTCATATGGAAACAATGAACAAAGTATATTTTATTTGATTTAATCATTTACGCTTATAGTTTTCAGGTTTTATTTTTGTTACAAAATAATATAAAATAAAATACGCTTATCGAAGCTTATTCGAATCGACTATTATAATTCGAATCAGATTGAGGGTATCTTCTGATACCGATGGAGTTTGGCTTCCTCCTAATGAAATTAATGATATAAGTGTATATTAAAACAATAGTTTGTTTATATGATGGTGAACATGCGAGGATAGTAAGAGAATGGAAGAATGTGTGAGAGGTGAGTACCAGAAATAACGTTGCGGATACGGTATTCACTAAAAATGAATGAACGATAATTCAGGCTTCATGTTTCAAGGGCATATTGTAGAAACAATAAATTATACTTACTCCATCGTTTCTCCACACATTTATCATCAGTATCATAAATTCCATAAATGTACATTCCTAACACGACCACCATAGGAATAATCCATAATGAAGTTGGGATTGCAATCTACGATAATTTCACACTTTCAATTCACACAGATAACCATTTAGGTTCGTGATAAAATTCTTGTTACAATAAATTGTATTTTTTTAAAATCTCACTATAATAATATAAATTGTGTACATACTTGTATTGTTAGTGCTTGCATAGCCCGTCGTTGATATCTAAACCTTAAAATCAGTAATTATCCTGTCATTCCAGAACCTTTTAGTTGTTTCACTCGCAAATTTCATTCCTGATTTCAGTTCGCGATGAGCGGTTATTACAAAAATCGCGATGGGCATATACACAAAACCTATAGTTGACGAAGCAGCTGAAAATACCTATTGTCTATAAATATATCAAAATTTTGATTATACCAATCATTATAAAATAATCTTCAATGTTTCCGAATCGTAAGTAAATATAGGCTTGATAATTTGTGACCCATTTGCACTTTTCGGGTATGTCCTGAAATATAGAACAGAAAAGGATAAATGAATTGAGTTTAGCTAATTGTTAGTTTGTATTTTCATACCTTTTGTTTTGTTGCCAGTATTGGCATTATATGTCTTAGCATAATCATGCTAAATATAGTCCATAGTTGCATTGCCAAGTAGAGAAAGATCCTTCTTATTCCATCAAATCGCAACCGATGTCCAACAGGAACAATAGCCTATAATGAGGCATCGTGATGAAGATTTTGTAATATACTATAGGCACGTAAACATTTTATTTTATTTTGGCGTGTATATATTTCTTGTACACATCACACGAGTTCAGTAACAAAAAAAATGTTAAATATGTAGAGTTATCATCGAATTAGCTCTTGGTATGCCAAAAGACACAAATATTTTCCGACGATATTCTGAGCTTTTCTATAACTATATTTTCTATAACTATTAGAAGTGGTGCAATCCCGTTAATTCAGTATTTCTAGAGAATGTGTTTAAATTACACACCATATCTGTTGAATCATAATCTTAGTTTTCACGTAATTTTAGCTGTACCAGAACAGTATTTTTCATTAATTAAAATGATAGATTTGTAACAGTGAGTGCGCAATATGTTAATCGCAACGCTTACCGCCGTTCTGTAGCAAACGCAATAGAAGGTCGCATTGAAGATTTGCATAGCGAGAAATATATGAAGAGCCTGAACAAAATAATTATTGAAGAGAGAGAATATAGTTAAATATCGCCTATTTCGTGTTAGACTGAAACTACTCCAAGACGTGAATAGATATGATAATGCGAGATTAATATTTCAGAGTATGATAACGCGTGCAATTAAATGTCTTAAAAACTCTGGATTGTAAAGTAGGTTGGCTAACCTTATCTCAAGTTTGGAAATGTAAAAAAACTTACTTTAAAAAACACAACTTTTCGTTATTTCTTCTGGATCAACCAAAGATCGGGTTGCATATAATCAATTTTATGTAGGGGGCGATCAATATATAGTTTATGCAAACTTGTGTCGTGCCACAAAATAAAAAGGAAATTATCGAGTTTCAAAATTGCACCCTGCATAACTTTCTTCAAATTTGCGATAGAGCTTCAAACTTATTTTCAGTATTGTTACTTTTAAATTCTCTCTATTTTTCGTCTTATTGTTAGAAGTCATTCACAAATTCCACCATCAAATCGTCGAAAAAATTATCAGCACAAAGCACCCACAGGGGACCTGTGAACCACCACCATCGGTTATCGAATTCGGGGTATTTGGGGCAGAGTGTTCCCAGTATAACACGTAATCGGCGATGTCGAGCTTACAAAAACTAAAGCCATAGTCATATTGAAGGGTACGTATCCGGCACAGTAAAATATGATATCATTCGAAAGAGCGATCGGACAATCCATGTTGAAAAGGATATCGCTCACGGCTGAACTAACCTAGAAGTGCTATCAAATAAAAATAAAAATAAAAATAAAAACTTCCTTCAATTTGTTTGTTAATCTAAAAATGTGTAATTTATGCATTTGATCGATTTAAAAATACATTCTAGACACTAAAATACATTCTCTACTCGTATTTACTCGGAGTGTGATAACATACTTGAAGCCAGAGTAGGTACTTTCTGTAGTCGGCACTTCTTTTATCCGAATCAAAAATGATTAATAAACAAACAAAAATATTGAAAACAAGGAAGAAAGATCCTTCAATATAAGTATTATAATTTAAAAGCTTCACAAAAAATGGGAGTCTCACCACTGATATGATAATATTGGACCATTATCAATTCTAAATCAAGATGAGTTGAAATGTTAGAAATCATCAAGTATTGATTGAGGATAAGGACTACTAAGGTGGACAGTGAATTCTACGTGAAGAGATGGCTATTTGAGTGAATGAAATTGGTGTTTTCGTTGTCAAAGATGCACATTACCTTAAATTATTTCTTGCCCATCATACTTATAATTTCAAATTGTATAACAAACATTTAATATTCAGGTACGTTTTTTTCCTTTTTGCAAAATGTATTAAAAGAAGTGGATTTAAAATTCTGTGAAAAGTTTTGCTCTGCTAATTTGAAACACATTTTGAATTTTAGTAGAATAGCAGTAGTCTATTATTACAGAGAGTAGTACTACGAACTGCGAAATAAGTTCTCTCGAATTGCCGTCATGTGATTTTCTTAATAGGCGAAGTACTCGTGATTTCAGAAACAGTGAAACATGTTAATAAGATACAATAAATGATCATTTTTCAGAGTCAAAAATAATCAATAAGCATACAAAGTGATTGAACATTAGAAACACCATTCCGGTAGAATATACAATAAATGTGATATTATGTAATTGCAAATCTTAAAACTTATAAGTGGTAATATGATAATATAAATATAATATGATAATATGATAATGAAAATAATATAATGATGATGATAATAATAATAATAATAATATGGTAATATAAAGATGATAATTCTGTGGATTCCGCATTGAAATGTAATGTTTTCGTTATCAACGACTCGAATGGGCCAATATACACCGGAAGGAAATGAGCCGCGTTATTTACTCATTTATTTATTTATTTATTCCTTCAAATATAAATGTTCATTATCACATTAATAACAGAGGGAAGAGGGGAGATGGATTTCCGTCGCTTATACGCGATTTCGGATTGGGCTCGGTGGCAGTTTTCAAAGGAAGAGGTTCAGGGACGAATTAGAGAAACTTTAATGATGAGATTAGGAGGGAGATTTGTGATAACCCTGCATGGAAGGTTATTTGTGGGGAGAGAACTAATTCAGAGGATAGTTTATTCCAAGTGTCAATACATCTAGAAGCACATGTGGTCTGAGTTGAAGAAATCTTATAAGGGAGAACAATACGCAATGGGTGCGATATCTCCTTTATTTATAGTGGAAAACTCTCTATAATATAATATTGCAAGATTTGAAAGATATTTCAATATAGGATCATATGCATATTCTATTCAAGGTAAAATTAATTCTCTATAAGATGAATACAGAAGTACCGCTAGCTTTAAAAAAATAACAATAAATTTAAACACAGAGCAAAAAAGAAATGTCGGATTCTAAAAACATTCTCCATACGCATCGATATTCTTGGGTCGGTCTTCACCATCGAGGGTAACATCCTATTTCTCGAATTTCGGGGATTTTCAAGCCGGAGAGGAAGAGGAACAGTATCACTTTATAAATGCAAATTTTGGGTGAAATTGCGCGGCATTCTCGCTGGGATGACATGCTGGTAATGAATCGAAAACAACCGAAACCCCCCCCCCCATTCTCTATTTTAAAAGGATAGTGGAGATTGCACGAGGCGAATGAAGTTCAGACGAAAAAGCGAGCCTTAGTTCACCTTATAATATTCATATTCGAAAGGGACTGTTTTTGCGTTTTAACTTCTATGGTGGCAGGATTCCTCAGAATCAAATTGACCATACGTTTGCATATCAAAACAATAGTATTTTTATATGACGGAGATGAAGCGACGATTGTAATAGAATGGAAGAATGTATGAGAAGTGAGAACGACCATCAGTGTTGAGGACAGAGTGTTCACTGAAAATTATTATTATTGTTATATCTTTATCATTAAAACTAGAGTTGGCTATTCGGTTTGAGAGTTGCGGACTCATAATTGCTCGTAAAATCATTATGTGATCTCAACTAGAGTTGGCTATTCGGGAGCGATTGCGTGCCCGCAATGGCATTACAATGTCATGACATCGCAACGACTACTTTATTCCTACCCTTCTTATTTTTGTGATCGGTCGTTATGATCTATTATAGCAACCCCTTCTTTCGCTTCGCTCTCTCCGGGTTATGCTATAACCTGTGTTTGAACTCCCTAGCCAAACAGGGGAAAAGGGCTTTATCGGACCGAGACGAATAAAGACTACACGACAAAAGTGCCTGAGCACTAGCAAAAAAATAAACACAACAACATTATTATCTATTCACATGGACAATCATCTACAAACGAAGCAAAGGAAACCATGAAGACCGAAGATTGCACAGGCAGTGATGATGAGGCAGTGATGGAAAGAGTACTTGTAGGTTGGGATGAATTGGGAAAAGGAGAGAAAAGGAGAATGGAATGAAAGAGAGGTGGGAACTAGAAAGCAACCAAATAAACGATAAAGAATATGGAGAACAAGGTTTATGAAGAGAAATACAGAAGGAGGAGGCGGGAGGACACGAACTGAGACACCGGGAGAGACACTGGTAAAACTGAGTGGAGAGACGAAAGAGAGGAGAGATGAGGACCGTTAGAGGGAGAGGGTTCCTCCTTGACCCTGGACGGAGTCACGGATGTAGGGAGCCATGCCATTGGCAGAGCGCCAACGACCTCTGCGTTGAACCTCTAGTAGCGGAGTGCCGTCTTCAATCGACGCGCAGGCACCACCTGCGCGGAGTGCGTGAGGAGAGCGAGGAGAGAGACCGGCCGCCTCGACCAGGTTCGAGAAGTCCTTTCTCAGGGCTGCCGTTGAAATGGGTCTGGAAAGAGAGGAGAATGAAGGGAACAGGCAAGAGGAAGGGGACGATGGAACAGAGCCTCTGTACTTATCCAACAAACTGTGACCAGGTGAGTTCGGAGGAAGTGAGAACGACGTCTCGCGGCCCAAACCCAACTGGTCGTTCTTCGCGGACCTGATCCTGACCTTGATAGCTCCATCCGCCGACTCCTCGAGGTCTCCCCACTTCAGCGCCACCGCTTCGGAAATACGAAGAAGGGAAAGGAAGGCGATCATGGCAAAGACGGCTGACCTCACCAGCTTCTGCGAGGCTTCTCCAGACAAGGCGAGTTCAATCATCCGAGCAACTTCTGATCTCTCGAAGAAGCCGTGATTCTTGACTCCCGAGCTGCGTCGGGCAGCAGAGGTGATCCTCGACAAAATGAACTGAAGCTCTGGAGGAGGCGCTCCACCGAAGAACAGAGCCGCCGCTGACGCTATACTCAAGGAGCTAGCTGACGCTCCCTTGGCTGCCTTACTGAGAAGGAAAAGGACGAGGGATTCGGGAGCCTCTTCCTCAAGTCCTACCGAAGCCGCCAGCCTTCTCCGCTCAGCGTCACAAGAGGAATAGGCCTTCAGGGTCGACGGGGCCGTAGCGGATCTCAGAGAGATGAACAGATGCTCCTCCAGATCCATCCTTCCTGTCATCCGCAGCATGCTCCTGATCCTCTCTATCGCCAGCCCGTTCTGACCTGCATAAATGACGGTATTAGCTTACGATACTTATACTCAATAATGACAACATCTCCCTCGGGTGGGGTGGTGGGGATCCTTATGTACAAACAACCAACAAAACGTCCGAAAAGACCTAGAATGAAGAGTAGGACTCTTCTCCCACGCCTCACTCTCGGCTGAGTATCAGCGCCGCCTACCCCTTTTCCCTGCGTATTGGCGGGAGTTCAAACACACAATTATAGCAACCCCTTCTTTCGCTTCGCTCTCTCCGGGTTATGCTATAACCTGTGTTTGAACTCCCTAGCCAAACAGGGGAAAAGGGCTTTATCGGACCGAGACGAATAAAGACTAGAAAGATAAAGGCGTCTCAGAATTGACAATTGATTAACACAAAATCTGAGGGAGATCTGTTACTAGAAAATATCCCGACACCCGAGGAGGTGGGTATGATTATATCCGCTCCTTTCCCATAAACCAAGTGGTCCTTTACAAACGGCGCCCATATCTCCCCTTTTTTGATCAAAGGCCTAGCGACATTAGATGACCAAAAGGGGAAGCCGATGATGGCCCTTGATTTATGGCGCATGCACCACTTTAAGGTTTTGAGCAGAAGAGAAGGAGGAGGAACCAACCATAGAAGGGAAGATGACCACCGATCACTGGAGAAGGCGTTGATCGATGAAGCTCCAGGGCAGACGCCTCTGGAAACGAAACATTCGCACTTCTTATTCTTATCATTAGCAAACATATCCACATCCGGTCGTCCCCATTTGGCAGAACAGAGCCGAAAAATCTTATCCTGAAGACCCCAATCATCGTTATCCTCCCATCTACTCAGCTCATCCGCGTCCGTATTCTGTTCCCTTGGCAACCAATCAAAACGCGCTTGAACTTGGTTTGTCTCCAACACCCGCCTTGCCTCTCTTGCGAGAATGTGAAGATCGGCTCTTTGTACCTCTCTGCAGGATGTGTACCGCCGCTTGGCTATCAGAAAGAACTAAGATTGAACGACCCTTGAGAGAAGGAGCAAAAGAGTTGAGGGCGAAAACTACCCCTAGAAGTTCTCTCGCTGCACTAGATCGCTCTCTCTCTTCGGGTGTGAGATTCCTCGCTCCCGAATCGATCACTATTCCCTCCTTTCTAATCAATATCCCTATTGCAGTTGCTGACGCGTCTGTCTCTATTCTAAACTCCTCAATAAATTCCACCTCTCTGATCGATCTAAAGATACCTGAGAGCAGTCTATTCTCCCAGTGGCGCAACTCACCTTGTTCTGTCTCCGATAGCTGTCGTCGGTTCTCTCCAGCCTCGTCCATCTCATCTACCGTAGCCGAAAGTCCCCTTGAGAACAACGAGCCGTCGTCACCTACAAGCAGAAGCATTGAGGCCAGAGTCCCTGTGACTACTTGTCTCTGTCTCTTGGAGGGTCTCGAAGTTCTCAGGATCTCAGATATTCTCTCTCTTGCTTTGACTACCCTCCTCTCGGATAGGGATACTCTTCCCTTTCTCAAATCCAAGTGGAAACCTAGCCAATCTCCCGTCTGGCTTGGGTCCCAGACCGATTTGTGCTCTGCTACAATAACTCCGGCATTCCTAAGATCCGCTCTCACAACCCTCACCGCTGCAGCACACTCTTCTCTTGTCTCTCCCAACACTATTCCGTCATCTAAATATAAACAACAGGAAATCCCCATCTCCCTCCAGCGCTTCACCAAGACCCGGAAGACCTTAGTAAAGATCCACGGAGCCGGGCTAAGCCCGAAGGGGAGTGCAGCGAATTGATAGAAAACCTGCCTTCCTCCCTGGGCGATCCCGAACCCTAGAAGGGGTCGGTCTCTAGGGTCAACAGAAATGTGATGGTAACCTGATGAAAAATCGAAAGTAGCCATGTACCCACCCTCGGGCAAACTATCCCATATCGTATTAAGATCTTCTAATCTAAACGAGGTTTTAGGCAATGAAATATTCAATTTACTTAGATCATGGATCAGTCTTCTCTTCTCTCCCTGTGAGACAACAAAAACCGGAGAAACTTTCTCAATCTCACCTCTCTCTCGTTCCTCCACTACCCCTGAGGCCAGCCACGAGGAGACCTGCTCGAGGATGAAGCTCTTCTCATCGTCGTCGACGCTCCGAGTCGCCCTTTCACTTCCTGGAAGAGAACGAGTTAGAATCCTGTCACCCTGGGTGATTTGTAGTGCATAACCATGGGTTATCACACTAAGGACGAACGGGGATGCCCCGATCTCCTTCCAAAAACCAACCGAATCTCTGAGATTCAAGAAAGCGGCCCGTGCCTGCTTACCTCGGGTAGACTCCTCGTTGAGCGCAGTCGGCTTGGCGATGCCCAAACTGGTTGCATCTGAAGCAGCGGGAGCCGGACCATCTTTGGGCAGAGGAGAAACGGGAGTCGGGTTGCCTGGCCGACTCCCTAGACCGAAAGGGCATTGGGGAAGGGGGAGAATCGATTCTTCTCTTCTTTGTTGCCGGAGCTTGAGGGGCAGCCATGAGCGCTGCAGCCAGGAGAGCTCCTTCGCTTCCTGCTTGGGGACCGCCCAGGGCGGTTACGACCTCGAGCCTATCCATGACCGAAAACACGTCGGGGTTGGACTCCGCCGCGACGAGTAGAGAGTTCCTTCTGTCAAGGACTTCTATCGCTTCCTGAATGAACTTGGGGTCCTTCTTTGCTTGTTCGAGTAGATTCAGCACTTTGATGTTCAAATCCAGTTGCTTCTGGTGCGACTTAGAGGTCACCTTGGGGGAAACGTGAATCTTGGTGTTCTCCTTTGGATTGAGCAACGGCGAAAGCATCTCAGCCAGTGCTTGCAGCTGGGCCGAATTGACGGGAGGAGAAGCCATAAGGAGCAAGGAAGGCAACAAAAGAGGGGGGAACAGGGGCTCCTCAAAAGGAGTGACGAGAGGACTGACCTGATGAAGAAAAATAAACGATTAAGAGAAGAAGAAATGAAAAAATAAACAACAAAGAAACGTGACTTATGTACAAACAACCAACAAAACGTCCGAAAAGACCTAGAATGAAGAGTAGGACTCTTCTCCCACGCCTCACTCTCGGCTGAGTATCAGCGCCGCCTACCCCTTTTCCCTGCGTATTGGCGGGAGTTCAAACACACAATTCTCTTCACTTTCCTTCGTTCTCTCGTTTGCTTCAACAAGTTAAGAGAACAGAGAAAAACGACCGATCACAAAAATAGGCCTGGTAGGAATAAAGAAATCGTTGCGGGCCCGCAATCGCTCCCGAATAGCCAACCCTACTCTCAACCTCGCTAGGCGAGGATGAGGAGAGATTACGCCCGCAACCGCGGAATAGACAACTCTAATAAAACAATATTCGTTGGAAAAATATTGAAGTGTCAAAGTATGAAGTACAAAAAAATGAAAACTTACTCCAATGTTTTTGCACACATCTTTGATCCGTATCATAAATACCATAAATGAAGAGTACTAAGATAGCCATTATAGGTATGACCCATAAAGATGTCGGAATAACTATCTGAACTGAATAGTGTTGTCTGTATTTGTCGAATGGAAATATCGAACTTGAATAGTAAGAGCTTGCATGGCACGCCGTTGATATCTAAAATTTATTTCCGTTGGTTGTAGTCGGAATATTTCAATACCGTTTAGTATTTTCACTCGCAAATTTCATTCCAGATTTCAGTTCAAGATGACTGATTATTACGAATAACGTAATTGGAATATAAACGAAAGCGAAAGACGACGATGCACCTGCAAATGTGTCTTGGTTTTTATCACTAACAAACTGGCCGCGTGGTTACATTTGTTTTTATTCGTAAACCAGTTTCCGGGACAACCTGTGCTTGACACGTTTTAACGTAGTTAAAAGCAATATAATAATTTTCTCATGAAATTTTAAGGCCACGAAATCACTAAAGGTGGAAGTAAATAGTCTTTCGTTGACCTACAAATATGGCACAATAATTTATAAAAAGTTCAGTTTAAGTTTGATTTGATGCAGCTAGTGCATTTATTGCGAATTTACTTTTTTTCTGCTGAAATAATACAATTTTAATGAAAATTGTTTTTAAATTTTATTATCATAGATTTCGAGCTCTCATTTACCTAATGGGTAAGCAAAATATTGAAAATGGTGAAGAGACATGTGTTAACAAAAGGCTTATGGACTATACCAAGCAACATGAAGTATTCTGGGATAGTTCCGAATCGTAAGTATATGCTAGCTTGATAATTTGTGATCCATTTGCACTTTTCCGGAATGTCCTGCAAGTGAAATGTGTAGAAACACAAATTTATCGAATTATTTGTTAGCAATGTGCCAAAATATAATAATACTTCGGGGGGGGGGGGGGGGGGGGGTGACATTTCAGCAACCGACATTTCGGCAACCGACATTTCAGCAACCGCATTTCAGCAACCGACATTTCGGCAACGGGGCATAACTCGGTTCATAGGGGTCATAGAAACTTGGGATGGGTATCATTGTGATCACCATCAGTAACACTACCGTAACCTACCGTAACCCAGTTCGGTGGGTCAGATCAAGTTCGGTGGGTCAGATCGGGGCATAACTCGATTCGTAGAGGTCATAGAAACACGAGATGGGTATCAATGTGATCAGCATCAGCAACACTACCGTAATCTACCGTAACCCAGTTCGGCGGGTCAGATCAAGTTCGGTGGGTCAGATTTCACAAAAATTGACGGAACAGCCACTACTTGTGCGAAATCATTATCAGCAATTGCAAACTACAGTAATCTACCGTAACCCGGTTCGGTGGGTCAGATCAAGTTCCGTGTGTCAGATTTAACTAAAAATTGTTGGAATGGCCACTAAGCGAGCGATATCTTTTGAGCTAGTGCAAACTACCGTACCCCAGTTCGGTGGGTCAGATTAAGTGCGATGGGTCAGATTTCACTAAAAAATGTCCAAATGATTACTATGCGCGATTATGAGTTATTGTAAACTACCATTTGGACCTTTTTTAGTGAAATATGACACATCGCACTTGATCTGATCCACCGAACCTGATTACGGTGGATTACGGTAGTTTACAATAACTCATAATCATACCCCGCACATAGTGACCATTTGGACAATTTATACTGAGATCTGACCCACCGAACTTGATCTGACCCACTGAACCTGGTTACGGTAGTTTGCGATAGCTCATAATGATTTCGCACAAGTAGTGGCTGTTCCGTCAATTTTTGTGAAATCTGACCCACCGAACTTGATCTGACCCGCCGAACTGGGTTACGGTAGATTACGGTAGTATTGCTGATGCTGATCACATTGATACCCAGCTCGTGTTTATATGACCTCTACGAACCGAGTTGTGCCCCGATCTGACCCACCGAACTTGATCTGACCCACCGAACTGGGTTATGGTAGGCTACGGTAGTGTTACTGGTGGTGATCACAATGATACCCATCCCAAGTTTCTATGACCCCTATGAACCGAGTTATGCCCCGTTGCCGAAATGTCGGTTGCCGAAATGTCGGTTGCTGAAATGTCGGTTGCCGAAATGCGGTTGCTGAAATGTCACCCCCCCCCCAATACTTCGTGAGATAAGACCATAATATTACTAACACACAACACTACAGTCCCGCAGACTCTTCTTTCGTGTATCCTTCATTCTCATTCATTTGCACTTTTTTTCAATATTTGTTCTCGGGCTACGTAATTGATAAAATTCCGAACTTTCACTGATAAAATAGGTCAAGTAAAGGGGGAAACAATAGTTACAATTGCAACACTTGATATTCAATATTGGCAGCACAATAATTCGAGGAGCACGGGAGATCCCGGGGATCCCCAGGATCACATGCACGAAAGGAGATTCAGCGGGGATGTACAGTAGCGACGAAAAGTATTCGCCAAAAATTTTGCAATGTCATAACTTTTCACTCAGATGAGCAATCGGGCTCATCTTTTGGCAGTATACTATAGTACTAGTGTACATTATATCCTACTCCCGTTGTTAAGATTCGTCGTCGTATTATTGTGTAGCGAGCCTGGAACCCCACTGTACTTACTCAGCGAAGATTATTTCCTCAGCCGAATTTTTCTGAGGCTTGTTGTTAACAGTGTATGAACAACATTTACTGAGAAGTAGAATCCGCTATGGTATTCATTCAAGCTAATTCATTCCCATTAGAAAATCGAAATTTCCGACACCCCTGAAATTGGGCAAAATTTTCATAACTCTGTGTTCAGTGAAGCTGCTGGCTCCAAACTAGGCAGAGATGATAGCCTATGAGTGATACAAAACCTGGCCGAGTATGAGCCCGATCGGGTGAATTTTGAGAAATTTCGAAAATTTATTATACTCATTTTTTGAGATTCAGGAAGTACCTGGTCGGATTTATTTCGATTGAGTTCAACAGCAAGATGTCTTCTATATATAGTAGATAACCGTTTACTAGTGTTTCACGAAATTTCAAGTTCTTTCAGAGAAGTTATGTTTGGAGAAAAGAGGTCGGAAATATTTATGACACGATTTTTTTTTCATCCAAAAATTTTAAATGATTTTTATGAGACAAAAAGAGCATCAATGGCCATTCTATTATAGGGGATCATCTTCTGTCTTCATGATAATTGTCATGACAAAGTATGAGCCCAATCGAACAAAGTCGCAAACTTTCGGAAAAAATCTGAAAAAAGATGCTAACTATTTTCTACCTTTTTTCTCCAATCATAACTTCTCTGAAAGAACTCGAAATTTCGTGAAACACTAGTAAACGGTTATCTACTATATATAGAAGACATCTTGTTGTTGAACTCAATCGAAATAAATCCGACCAGGTACTTCCTGAATCTCAAAAAATGAGTATAATAAATTTTCGAAATTTCTCAAAATTCACCCGATCGGGCTCATACTCGGCCAGGTTTTGTATCACTCATAGGCTATCATCTCTGCCTAGTTTGGAGCCAGCAGCTTCACTGAACACAGAGTTATGAAAATTTTGCCCAATTTCAGGGGTGTCGGAAATTTCGATTTTCTAATGGGAATGAATTATCAGGTTGGTTAGAAAGTCCGATACATTTTGAGGGTATTTTTGCCGTGTTGTCGCTGTTCGCGTAAACATCTGACGTAATCCCCCATGGGAGGGTTAGAGAGCGTGAAGGTCTCTCACTCTTTTTCACTAGTCCCCTAAGTCAATAGTATTGCCAGCGAGGAATGGCGGCTGTTTTTCTTCCTTCTGTTCTTCACCTTCGTCATGTCCTTATATTCCTGTACTTCTCGAAGCTGAACGAGAAGGACGCGGAAAACCAAATAAACACCGTTTACGGTGACAAGTCAATTAGCCATTACATGGTGAGCAAATGGTATCAGTCATTCAAGAAAGAAGAATATGACATCGAAGACAAACCGAGGTCGGGTCGTCCACGGGAACTGGATTTGGACCTCTTGCGAGCTACGTTGGAGAAGGACCCCTACCAGACCACACGCGAACTGGAGCAGGTACTTGGGGTCTCCCATGCAACAATTGTTCATGGGCTGGAATCAATCGGGAAAACTAAAAAGTTTGGAAGATGGCTACCCCACACCCTGACCGATTTCGACCGTCAGAGGAGAGTCGACACGTCATTGGAACTCCTCACCTCCCATCGCCGGTTCGAATGGCTCGATCGAATCGTGACTGGCGATGAGAAGTGGGTGATGTATTCTAACGTTGAACGTAAGGGCGCGTGGCTCAGTTCCGGCGTAACCCCAGCCCCCGTCCCTCATGCCGAAATCCATGGCAAGAAACAAATGTTATCCGTGTGGTGGTCTGTCCGTGGCATTGAGTATTGGGAGCTGCTCAAGCCTGGTACCACCATAGACGCCGATGTCTACATTCGCCAACTACGTGCCCTGAAATCCCATCTCGATTCCGCCTGGGGAAGGACAGCTCAAATATCATTTCAACATGATAATGCCAGACCACACACCGCGAAAAAGACCAAGGACGAGCTATTGTCGTACGGTTGGTCCATCCTTCCCCACCCACCCTACAGCCCGGACCTTGCCCCCTCTGATTACCACCTCTTCTCCGACCTCCAACGTCATCTCGATGGACACGATTTCAAGAACGAGGCCGACCTCAAAAACGCCCTCACCCAGTACTTTGCCTCTAAGTCCTCGGAGTGGTACGCAGTTGGGATACGGGCCCTGCAGGGGAGATGGCTGATGATGGCCAATATCTATGATCATTCGATTGTCTATTACTGAGATGTACGATAAAGAAGTTTGACCAAAAAATGTATCGGACTTTCTAACCAACCTAATAGCTTGAAAGAATACCATAGCGGATTCTACTCCTCAGTAAATGTTGTTCATACACTGTTAACAACAAGTCTCAGAAAAATCCGGCTGATTAAATAATTTTCGCTGAGTAAGTACAGTGGGGTTCCAGGCTCGCTACACAATAATACGACGACGAATCTTAACAAAGGGAGTAGGATATAATGCACACTAGTACTATAGTATACTGCCATAAGATGAGCCCGATTGCTCATCTGAGTCAAAAGTTATGACATTGCAAAATTTTTGGCGAATACTTTTCGTCGCTACTGTATATACATACAGTAGCGCCGCAAAGTCTTAATACACTTTTTCGTTCTGCTGCCATTTTGGTGTCAGATGAGATATCAAGCTGAAACTTGTACATGATGTACCCCAAGTATGTACGTATTCGATCCTCTTATAAGGTCTCACGGGCCTTTCTGGTTATTGCATAGTGATGACGCTACCGAACAACACTTTTTCGAAAATTCATTATTCTTTCAGGGATTTTTTCTTACTCATCACACTTCGTGAGCATTGAGAGAACAACAAGGCCTATCCAGAAAAAAAATTTCAGGTTGCTGCGAATTCGGATATTGGCTGCAAACTTGCTGCAACTTCGCAGTCGCAAAATCATATCTCGGCTTCTAGAAGAGCTTTAAAGGAGTTTAAAGCAGCAACTTGTTTCTCTTGGTGATTCCGGATTATCCTGTAAGTATGGTAGCGCTAGCTCATCATCCATCCTCCTGGATCGAAAAAGTCACTTTTTTAAAAGACCAAACTTTGAAAAATCACAATTTTGAGGGCGGACCTTGTACAAATCTGGTTTTTGGATAGGAATGTAGAAAATATATTATTTAACCGATTCCCCGATTTTTAGAGCGATATCTAATCTTTCTTGCCTGCGGCAGTCGATTATCTGAAGGATAGTCGTTTAGGCCGCGCTCCCTTCTCATCTCGCGACCCGTACACATCTCTAGGCTTTTCACACTGCTCAACGACGATTTAGCCGCTTATTGTGATTTTTGTTGGTCAGGATAGAGAGACACTTTATGAATCGAGTTTTTGATCTTTGATCTTTGTGTTTTCGATCTTTGATCTTATATCTTTGCTCATTTTTCGTCAAATTTTGCTCAAAATCATAATGAAAAGTTGTTTCATTCGATCAAAGAAGATCAAAAACGCTTTTTTTTATAGACTATGATGTTCAGGATTAGCGACAATACGTTTTAGAATGATTTCATCTATCAAAGCACGTTGAGCAGTGTGAAAAGCCTAGAGATGTGTACGGGTCGCGAGATGAGAAGGGAGCGCGGCCTAAACGACTATCCTTCAGATAATCGACTGCCGCAGGCAAGAAAGATTAGCAATCGCTCAAAAAAGCGGGGAATCGATTAATTAATATATTTTCTACATTCCTGTCCAAAAACCAGATTTGTACAAGGTCCGCCCTCAGAATTGTGATTTTTCAAAGTTTGGTCTTTTAAAAAAGTGACTTTTTCGATCCAGGAGGATGGATGATGAGCTAGCGCTACCATACTTACAGGATAATCCGGAATCACCAAGAGAAACAAGTTGCTGCTTTAAACTCCTTTAAAGCTCTTCTAGAAGCCGAGATATGATTTTGCGACTGCGAAGTTGCAGCAAGTTTGCAGCCAATATCCGAATTCGCAGCAACCTGAAATTTTTTTTCTGGATAGGCCTTGTTGTTCTCTCAATGCTCACGAAGTGTGATGAGTGAGAAAAAATCCCTGAAAGAATAATGAATTTTCGAAAAAGTGTTGTTCGGTAGCGTCATCACTATGCAATAACCAGAAAGGCCCGTGAGACCTTATAAGAGGATCGAATACGTACATACTTGGGGTACATCATGTACAAGTTTCAGCTTGATATCTCATCTGACACCAAAATGGCAGCAGAACGAAAAAGTGTATTAAGACTTTGCGGCGCTACTGTATATCACCTTTTCCTCTGTAACCTGCAGTGGCATAACGTGACTTAGCATCACCATACTAAAAATCGTCCATAGTTGCATTGCAAAGTAGATAAATATTCGTTTTATTCCATCAAAGCGTAATCGATGTCCAACAGGAACAATTGCCTAGCAATAATAATAATAAATAAATTTTCAATTTATCGCTTCTTGGGCAATACAAAATAACGATATTCTAATAAGAATAGGAAAAATCGCCTTTGCGCACATTATTTAATTCAGCGAGCATGAAATTTTTCAATTCTCAAAGTCTTAATCATGAGTTTCCCTGATAAAAAATTTACTTTAGTAACTGAAAATTGAATAAAATGTTTGTTAATGAAAAAAAAAACAATTAACAGGTTTTCGCAGAAATAAATGCAAATAATGTGCGTCATTGAATATATTACTGTTCGTATAAACTGTACTTGGATAAGAAAATGACAAATCTGTTGTAAGGAACGAGCGAACGCGTGTTAAAAGTAAAAACTCGGAAGGAAATATTTCCCCTGCACTCTCTCGCCTTCCTCTCGAGATGCACTCCACCTACATAACAAGTCTGTTCTTCGACTTACTGATTTGATATATAATAAGGGAGCGGTCATGTTTCTGAACAATGTGTAAACAAGGAAATATCGTGCGAACGCTCTCGTACAAAGAAACATTACAGTATACGTTCAATAGTAATTTGTTCATAAATTGCTTTACCGCCGTTCTGAAGCACACACAATAGAATGTAGCATTAAATAGTTGCATAACAATAAATATGTGAAGCAACTGAAATTTTTCATTAGAATATTGAGTAAAAGAGAAACTTATAGAAACGGATACTATATTCATATCCAAGGGAACATATCCCGAATTTTGGACCCTTTAGGTCGTCCAATGACCTTACCGTGTTATACACTAGTCTTAATGGTTGCAACTGTCTTTATTCATCAATATGCATCGGTTAAATACAATGGCGATATGGCGATAGACATAACATACAAAGACATAACAATAGATAGGAATAGAATATCTTTGGCATATGGAGATGGTGACGCATACGGCGTTACACGAATAGTAAAATATGATATCGTTAGAAAGTGCAATTGGACAGTCCATATTAAGTAAGAGATCGCTTAGTGATGAGGTTATCTAAGATATTCCTGGACTTACTATCTGTTCAGCACCAAAGACATATCCGCAATTATATATGATCAAGCTTATTTTAAACGAATTCGATGTTTTTCGACGATTAGAAAAAAAAATGATGAGTAATTTAAGTTTTATGCCCCAATAAGATTTGACATACACAAACCGTCGAAAGAATGTAAACGTTCAGACACCAACACGCGCAAATATAGTTTGAGTTTGAGCATACTTGAAGCCAGAGTAGATACTTCCTGTAGCCTGAACTTCTTTTATCCGAATCAAAGATGATCAATACACATACGAAGATATTGATTATTAGAAACACCATTCCTGTAGAATATTCAATAACAGTGACATGATCGAACTACAAATCTTACCACTTATATGATAAAACTGAATGATTGTGGTTTCTAGATCATGATAGATTGATTTGATGTTGCCCGTCATCGCTATAAAGGACTAAAAGTATTAAAAAGTTCTGATCCTGTAGACGACGCGATCTGTCTCGAAATGTTATGAATAATGTAATGTGCAGTCTCAATAGGTAATGCTTTCTTTATCAAATATTCTGAAGCAGATGAAATTCTTTTTAATCTACATACTTAGTATTTTCCGTTTATGATCCTCTAAATATTATTTTATTTTATAAAAAAAAGAAATTTCTGATTCGATAGAGGATCCAAAGTTATACAAGGATACCAAATTTCATAAATTTTCATAACTCAGTTTTCGAGAAATGTCCGATTTTCCAATTTTTTAATAGATTTTTTTGTTTTGATCTCATGGCTTACTATGTTATCATCATTTCCCATTCCTGGATCTTTGATATGTTATGTAAAAATGGATGGTCTATCCGAATATCACACTTATTTGGAGACGCTACAAGGCAGTCATAGTGATATCACGTGAGATTCTAATTTGTTCTAACGCCCAAACGCCGACGCAGGTTCGAATGCCAAGGCAAGAATTTTTGCAACTTTTTTTCGGCTTAAATTTGACTTTAAACTACATTCTCAAATGTTTCACAATATGTAGAGAATTCCATCAATTTGTTATCGTTTTTATGTTGTTAGTTGCAACTCGTATTATCTTTTTTATATTGTAGGATGATACGCGTTTCAACCGTTCTCCTCTTTCTTCTGCTCCATTCGGCAAGCTGTCGACCTCAACCCTCCGATGAAAAATCTTCAGATGTTTCCTCATCACTGACGAAGAAGGTATGTCATTTATAATTGGAATAATGATAAATTATGTATTATAGCGCCCTGTAGACGGTGATGGCGAAAGTGAGCAATCGAAGCGTACCAAGATCCATGAGAAGGAGTGCTATTTTAGTGTTATTCGTAAGAATTCACTAGAGAATCAAGAACGAACATCAATCGCTAAAGTGTCAACAGATTGTTCTGGAAAATTGGAAAAGTGAGCACAATAAAAGAATCAACATTTTAATAAGTTTTTAAGTTGTCGAAGTTTGCTGAAAATCTCGGGCAATTTGAAGCGGTTAATGAATTAGAACTTATAATGACGAGAGGCGAAGGAAGTTTTCTAGACTTTTCAAATCGAGGGGTATGCTTTAAAATCATATTTTTTAAACTTATTTTGTTAAGGTCGTTGCTGGATACAATCATAAATACATTTGCGAGAGTCATGCTTCAGAACTTGGATCTGAGTGGAGTAATAGAGCAAAATGGAATCATTTTTTAAGAACACCGACAGACAACCAACGTGTATCTGGCACATAGATACTCACAGACACAACCGCCCTGTTATTCGTTCTTTCTATAGCTCTATAGCTTGAACGAATGGCTAAAGAGGATTTTCAAAATAATGGCTAAAGAGGATTCCGAAAAGATGAAAGATTTTGTTGTACAAATGCTGTTCAATGAGGAACTGAATAAAGGGACCAAAGCTACTGCTGAAGAAGGAGAGAAGGGAATGAGAGAAGCGGTAAATCCAGATAGTTCAAGGATGTTCAAAACAGAAGAGAGATTGAACGCACGACAAATCAATTCATACTACAGTCGTATCAAGGCTACAGGAGCAATCGCATCCGTCAACGTCGAGAACAGAAGAAAACAGCTTGGAACAAGAGCCAGACGATCAGCCGAAAATATGGTGGAACTAAATTATGATGAAGAGTGGAAGAAAATATTGAATGAAATGGATGACAACGAGACTCATGCTTATGATGACGAAGAGTTAATCACAGATGATGATATTATTGTAATGTCCATCAGAAACACTGTGGATGAAATCTTTAAAACGCAAGAGGATATCGAAATAATGGAAGGAGAACTTACGACTGCATGTGAAAGTTATGAATGTGATTGATTTCTGTAGATACACTATGTTTTGCATAAACCAGAGATCGTTTGTTACCTTTGTTTGTGTCATATATCAGTTTAAAGATTTTTTTCAGTATTTCAGATAATGTTTTTGGTTATTTCGTACAATGAACCAGTGAACACACGGTAAAACACTTGAAAACGTAGTTTAAAGTCAAATTTGAGCCGAAAATAAAGTTGCAAAAGTTCTTGCCTTTGCCCGGATTCGAACCTGCGTCGGCGTTTGGGCGTTGGAACAAATTAGAATGTCAAGTGATATCACTATGACTGCCTTGTAGCGGGTCCAAATAAGTGTGATATTCGGATAGCCCATCCATTTTTACATAATTCGTCAAAGATCCAGGAATGGGAAATGATGATAACATAGTAAGCCATGAGATCAAAACAAAAAAAATTAGTATAAAAGTGGAAAATCGGATATTTCTCGAAAACTGAGTTATGAAAATTTATGAAACTTGGAATTCCTGCATAACGTTGGATCCTCTATCGAATGGTATATAACATGCCATGGAAATCACACTTTGATTTTTCGACTTTTGGTAGATCAAAAATCGATAATTTGGGTCAATTTTTTGTCTGAAGTGTGTAATGCCCTTAGGGACTCTGACCATCAAATATGAGTCACCTAGGATGATTCTGAAACTTTGTGCCATGCCCCCGCCAACTCCCCTCCGCTGTAAGGGAGAGTGCGTTATAAAAATTATATCTGGATAAAGATTTTATTGTTAAGCTCAAAAGATAAAGAACTATTTGAAGAAATTGGATGATTACGCTTGAATTCGTCATACACTTCCATAGGGATGTTTATGAAATGGTATTTGAACGAAGGAGAGACCTCACGAATGTAATTTTTAAAATAAGAAATAGATAGTTAAAATATTTATTTACATAAAGTAACGATTATTAATGTCATGCTATAGCATCTCATTGTTAGTTTGACTGTAGTTAGCAAAACGAAAAAAAGCGAGGCAATAGTCTGGCTAACACCTAATAGGTACTTAAAGCCACACCCCGAGCTATTAATTCGAGTGATAATTGAGATTTGAAAGCGCGGTTTTTGGATAAGGCAGAAACACTCCGGCAGATGAAATAATTATAGTGTGATCATCTCTGAACAACTACGACACCATAAAAAGCTTGCAATAATCCCGAAGCAGGTAGAGAACCCGAACCCACGTGGAAACGACTGCTACGCAACAGTTGAACCACTGAACCATGATGGCAATGTTACCAAAGGAGGATTCCTGGTATTTGATATTGGAAGTACTAAACAACCTTCATTATCTTAGCTCTACTAATCAGCTTGAAACATATTTCATCACATCTTTCATGCATTTGACATTAGCATATCAATTGCTCGATTTTGCATACTACAAATCAGATATAATGATGACTAGGGTGGCGAGAATTGCTCTCGAATGAGCCTGTTTTGTAGTCTCTATCGAGTCGAGGTCGAATGGAGAGGATATTCGTTCCCCTTGGCAGTCTCTATCTCTCTCCCTAGGATAATCGTTTTTAGGTCGAGTCGAAGTCGAGTCGAGCGTTTTTCAAGGCCGTGTTTGAACAAAACTAGACAAATTATGTATATTTGAAATCAGCAAAACGAGATCTTTAAAATGATACACAATTCGCATCGAATAATTCAAATTAAAATTTCTCTTTTTTTCTTTTTTTGTCTGATGATAGCGAGATTGAAGAGTTTGAATCTGATGACGAATTGGAACTTTAATAATAGTATTGCCATAATAATTGTTATCAAATTAATAATATTATTGTATCATAAACCAACAAATTATTTTTAAAAATTTTTTTGAAAAAAATTGTTAAATTTGGCTTCGTTTTATAGCACTTAATGAGCTGATGTCAGAAGTTTAAAAAGTATTGAATTTGGTCAATGCAGTGCTGAGAAAATCCTTTCCATTCGATTTCGACTCGACTGTTTTTTGACTATTCGAGACAATGACCCCTCTCCCGGCTCATTCGATGAGAGAGAGATCGTAAATGCCTCTCTCTCCGATTACTCGGCCAAGACTGCCAGTGGGAACGAATACTCTTGCGCCATTCTTGCCACCCTAATGATGACTAGTTGTCATACCCGGGAAATAGCATTCGGAAAAATCACTCGCTGCCGGAGTGCGCCTGCCAACTCAGCTTAACCATTAATATAAGGAGAACTCCTTTTTTAGCTCGGGGTCTTCCTTTAAAGAAGGGGACCCTCGAGTTTTTTCGTGACTAAACTGGCCAGGCAGAACTATAGATCACATCTCCCTGGTTACAAAAACAATTTTCTCTAAAATTTTATATGCCCCGGAATACCGTAAACCCGGGATTAAAGTTCACTCTTGTCCAGGGAAAGGCGCGAGTTTTTGAAAATATATAGAAAATTGCAAACGGGATTCGAACCCCCGTGGCACCGTTACAAACGCTGGCACGTAACCACTTAGCTATACACGCTACTCTCTGAACCTCTCAATTCTAATAGAGAACATAAGGTCACTTCCTATCTCCCACGTTCTAGCGCACCCCAAATCTCCTGGTTCCCCTTCTTTAAATTTATATTTAAATTTAATGACCAGCAAATACTACGGTGATCGTATCATAGATGAAAAAGAAGAGATGTAATTTACATTACTAAAAAAAACTAAATCAAATATCACCCCTAAATAGCTGGCATATGAATTAAAATTTATATCACAGAGAAATGATAAAAATTATACTTCTTCATGGTGTACATGAACAAAAGTTACATTTTTTCCCCAAAATAAAATGGAAAACAGGAATTGTTAGCAATAAAACTAATGACGTTTGTCTGACAAATAAACCAGATAATGTAATGTATTATACCTGATTACTTGTTTTGCAGTGTTCAGAATATAGCAGAACAGTCGAAGCAAGACTGACAATGAATCAACATCGTTAATCGTTCTCTAACGATAAATTAAATACATTTGTGAGTCAAAGTAAAAGGTAAAGGTGCAACTCGTTATTCAAGGCAAACGAAGTCTTGCTTGTGATCACTGCTAGGCCAGTGATAATTCAAGGCCAACTCAGCCCGGAGTGCTTAATCTCTTCTTCGGACCTAATTTACTTCGGCCTTTCATTTCTGAGTAAATATTTAAATGAAATATGTCATGACAAGAATTTTTTTCTATCGATATCTTACAATTAGACCATGGAGAGAATAAGAGCGAACGAAATTTTAGAGAAAGAATTATTATGGATCAAATCTCTCAATAGTGTTCATCCTTACCAAAATTATCAATCCATTGTTGAAGAGATCACATGCATGTATGTATGAATACCAAATAAAGAACTAGATAATATATTCGTGAACGGAACTAAATATAGAATACAAAATACCTACCACTGTCAATAAAGTAATCGACGATATTAATTTTTCAACACTCTTTCATATGAAATCTTCGGCTTTGATCAATGGCACTGTCAATAAAGTCACTAATGAAATTATACAGTACAGCCCGATCTCCCTTTGTACACGAGTGCCACTGCGGCGCGCTGCGACGCTCATTTGCGCTCATCATTTATTTCTGTGGGTACTGAATATTTTTCGATTCTCAAATCTTAATCATGAGTTTCCGTTATGAAAAGTTGTTATAATGACAAAAGAAACTGAAACAAAATTTTTATTGATGTGGAAAAAAAAATTCAAATTCAAATCACACTGCTCCGAAAACGATGGGTACTATAAATTCCGAAAACAATGGGTACTGTAAATTTTTTCGTCTTGTGTATTGTGGAGTAATGATGTAGCATTGAAATCAGCTTAACGAGATCTTTAAAATGATATATAATCCTCATGGAAATTTTAAATTTTAAGGTTTTGATAACGAATCTGATGACAAGTTGGAAGATTGTTGGTATCTCCACTCTATTCGCAAAAAATGTTAAAAGTAACAATTAGCAGGTCTTGCGTACTGTGGAGCAGGGCTGTGCGGCATGAGTATATTTTCGGCATACGGCATAACGGCATATGCCGAATATTTTTTTCGGCATATTTTGGCATGAAAACGGCATATTCGGCATAAGTTTCCAAATCATAGTTATTCTGCTTTTTATCAACATTTCAAGGTTTTAGGCAAAAACAAGAGCTTTTCGGAAGATTTGTTAATAAATTTAAAAGATTTATTTACAGTTGCACGTAGTTTGCTGAATAATTCTAGAAAAAAAATATTTGCGCATTTTTAATTTTGAAAAATACTGAAATTTTGCGAAATAATTAGCGAAATTTCTAAATATTTATGCCGAAAATATTTAAAATTTTCATGCCGATTTCGGCACGGCATAAACTGCATGAAAAAACCGGCATAAACGGCATATTCGGCATACCGGCATGGCCATGCCGCACAGCCCTGCTGTGGAGTACACTTTTTTCTGTTTGCGGAGAATTGTTTCGAATGTGACCGTAACGCTTAATTTTGACACGTTTCCAAGGAAAAGACTAGTTGTCTATTTCTCACCTGATGCAATTCCATCTTAATGTAACTTATTTACTTACAAAAGTAAATGTCCTTAAGTAACTATGCTCCCTTGGGAGTGATACATGATACATGCATGCAGTCAGATGACTGGATCACATTATTCCCCTTGCTCTGTCCATCCATTATGAGCTTAGGAACCTTATCGGATAAGGTCTTTTAAGGGCTTAGTTAAGGCCGATGTTCTATGGCGTAGACACTATGAGAGAGTGTGCAAAAGTGAGAGAGCACGGAGAGACAGAGAGAGAGAGAGAGTCCATTCCGTTCTCTCTACAGGCGAAAGGAAAGAAGAAGAAGAGGAGAGAGAATGGGATGAGGAGGGGGAGTGGAAAACGGGGACTTACTTGTCCTAAAATAATTCAAAATGAAAAATTGTCCAAATTTATGCAAATTTCAGATTCAGGCTGTGGTGATGCATTATTCGATACTCAACAAGTTTCATGCGAATTGCACATAAGGAAGTGCCCTTGCCACACTTTCGGCCAGAATGACGCCAGTTGGCGCCCGATCGCTGCAAAACTCCGGTCACACAACCAAGAGTATCGCCGCACCCGACTATCGAACGCTGGAAAGGTCGCCATTATTCTGAACGCCTATAATATCGATTGATGATAGCGAATATTAGCCTAAGACACAACGGGAAATGGTCTTTGATCTAATCTTTGTACTTTCATCTTCGATCATAAACATGATCTTTCTCCATTTTATCCATAACGTTCAGGAGGATCAGAGATCAAGGATCAAATTATATAGATCAAAGATCAAATGAAGGAGATCAAAGAACAATATGCGAAGATTAGAGATCAAAGATTTTCAAAAGATCAAAGATCCATGTTCAATGTAACAATTATATGATCTTGTGTACTGTGGAGTACACTTTTTTTCTGTTTGTGGAGAATTGTTTCGAATATGACTATAAAGCTTAATTTTGGCGCGTTGCCAAGAAAAAAGAATGGTTGTCTATTTCTCACCTGTTTCAGTTCCATCTTAATGTACCTTGTTCACTTACAAAAGTAAATTACTGTCATGTAAACTGGTGAATTCAGTCATAATATGATAAATGCATTATTTCACTTCATAACTATCGTACTGTACTTCGACTGTAACATGTTATAACAGTCCTGTAATGATCACACGCAATAATGTGATCGTTCTTTGATCATAGCAGAGGGAGAAAGTGTGCAAATGTAAGAGAGGGAAGACGATGTCGAGATAGAACGCGAAATAGTATGGGTTAGTGAGAGAGTACAGAGAAGGAAAGGAGATGATTGATATTATTTGTCATTCATTGGCTCCTTCTATTCCCGCCAATTTCAGTGAAACAACCTGCCGCTTTGCTTTTCTTCGTATAACTTCTTTCAATTTAGACTCTCTCCGTCTAGATGTTTCTCCTTTTCTCTACCTCTCCTTCTACCTCTCCCTGACCTCACCCTCTCTCTTCCTCTACCTTACCTCTACCTCTCTCTACCTCTCCTTTGTTGTGATATAGGACTAATAGAACACTTGATTTGCAACTAATTATACCGTTTTTGATCGTTATTTCTTCAAATCTTGTTCATTTGTATATGTGATCGCTTTAATCCTTAGTCTATTATACTCTAGATTGCTTATGTTAATCACGTTCTACGTGGTCTTATTCTTATTCTTTTCATTTTCAGATTCCTTCAACGTATCTCTGCGCTCTACTACACCCTCTACGGCCCATCTTCGATGTCGTCGTCGATCAATCAGCACTTTTAAGGTATGTACCACTAATGGTTGAAAAGCTACGAAAAGAAAAGAAAAGCAGCGAATGCTATTGTCATTTTATTTTATTTTCTTTTCGTTTTGTTACTGCCATTTCTTTTTTCTTTCAATCTCTCCTTTTCATCGTTCAAAGCTAATCTATGTATGCATCTTCTGTCTTTCGTTTATCATCAGTCATTCTTCCTTTCCATCTCTTCCTCTATATCTCTCTTACATCCATGATCATACCAATCGATCACTAAGTAAAAGAGTAGACCATCAATCGATAATGTTTATGAGAGAGATGGAAGGAAGGGAAGTGATCTACCTGTCGATGCATACCATCCTTTTGTGCGTCTATATCTTGATATATTGTACCTTTCTGTTTATGTTGCATTTCTCTCTCTTCTAACCACCTCTCAACTTTATTCATATTCTTCTGCTCCTTATTCAATAATAATTCGGAGGTCGTATCCATGAAGCGTTACAAACAATTTGTCGATAAACGTGACGTCACGAGCGTAGACGTAGGCATCATGTCAACTTCTACGCCTTACACCATGGATACGGTCTCAGACGATGTGCGCAATGTGTCCTTCCTGTCCTTAATTGTATTTACTACACTCTGTCCATGACTGTCCTTTGGCCCACGAGACAGTGTGGCCAGTGTGGAGAGGGGTCTAAATTTGTTTACATAATCATATAAATCATGTCAAATCCATTTCAGAATCAGCAGTCACGCCCATGAGATGTCTTCAATTGACGTCCTCTGCCCATCGACTAAGACGACATCTCTCGTTACTGCCTAGATGACATCAGATGGAGGATTCTGGATTCTGAAGCTTCTTTGAAGGTACGAGTCGTCCTTGGATTCTCTTCCCCTTTATGTTGTGTTCTAGTCGCGAAAAGACGAAAATTTTGTGGAGATCTTTTTTGATTACTTTTGAACAGAACCTCTCTCTGTTAGAGAGACTATACTTCATCTTTGTTCATTGTCTCTACCTTTGCATTTGCCTTTGCCAACGTAATCCTCACTGCTCACTGATCTTTCTCGTTGACAGAAACCGAAGGTCTATACAAAGTGATCGTTCACAAAGCTCAAATCGTTGAATCTCGTAATTTGCTGTTTTGCAGGGTAATCGTCACTGTCGACAAACGTCTTGGGACGCCGCTGGGACGCCGTCATGCTCCGACGTCTGTTGGCGTATTCCAGCTCTTGCTTGAACTCGTTTTCCGAAAATTAATGTTTGAAATCAGTGTCTAAGCCCGCGAAGTTAAATGGGCGGGGTCAGCATCGCTATATAAATAAGGTTCGCAAAAAATGGGCGGAGTCATGCATCGCTTTATAAGTATAGGAGCGGGTGAGTATGTGTAGTTCTATTGATATGTCTTTTTATGTCTTGAAATGTGACTATAGTATTGATTCTAAGATAGGAAGTGGTTCCGTCTCATTGTTAGATCAGTGATAGAGTGGCCAGATGATCAGACGAGATCGATTGGCAGAGACGCAGAGAGTCATCGCGCGCGCACTCAACTCGATTTAGCCACACCATTGAGACGGGTGGCGGGTCACTGAAAAAATACAAAATTTTAAAAATGTTAATTTAGATAAAATAAAGACTCTAAATGACTCTAATAATTTTATTGGCACAGATTTCGTATAGAGAAGTCGAAATATCTGCGAAAGAAAAGAAAAAAACTGATAATTATAATAACCTGCTAAATGACTTCAATAAATCACTTAACGACGGCAACGTCAGCAATGGTAGAAAAATCAGAATAATAATATTAGATAATAATAAAATTATGCGTTAGATGGAAAATTGACCTGCCTAAATGACTTACCCGATTGGCCTACCTAGGCTGTTTCGGATATTTTTACTTACCCATAGTTATCCATGAGGATATCCTCTTACGTTGTTGATATTCGAAGAAAATAACGAGAACCAACCGATCACAACCAAGACAAACGCAAAAAACAACGAGACAAAATCAAAGAAAAATATTGGTAAAGAAAAAAATTACATAATCGTCCGATTCCGATCCGAATTGAAGGAATGAGTAACATGAAAAATTGAAGAAATTTAAAAATGTGCTTTTACAGTCAATTTTAGGCTTGTTGAATAGCCCTTGGCTTGTAGATTCCAAAAATATTCAGATTTGCACATTTCGATTACTTATAGTCGAGAAAACCCAAAAGGAGTAGAAAAAGAGTAGCTAAAATTAGTCACTAATGTTTCGATGATCTCATCACTACTAACCGTCGCGCGAGAGGTCGTAAATGTGCCTCTTTCGGTTGAGTAGAGAAAGACTGTCACTAGGGCTAGTGAGTAGTGACTGGTTCTCGCTACCCTAGTTTAGATACAGTTAACAATTGATGTAGTGATGAATAACATAATATACGATGCCATAAACTTAGGTAGCACAGAAATAACAATTAATTATTTTTAATCGAGTGCGGACAAATTAATAAGTTTTCGGAAAGATTTAACTGTTGGGCAAATAATAGACCTATTGCTAAGTTTATTCCAATTGACAACAACACGATTTGAATGGCTAATTAAGCTAGGGAATTTACAGAGAATTGCATAGAAGATCGTTCTTTATGCAACAATTTTTTTTGAGATTTTGCAATGTTTTAATTTGAAGCATAATAAGAGTATGATGGTAGATTCTATAACTACAGTAATTTCAATCAGATTTCAACAACAGTATACTTAATATTGTTAATATTATGCTTAATTTTTCAATGTGAATTATTTTCAGACCATTAACTCAACTTGTAAGATGCATTGAATCATCAGGGATACGGTAGTATTATATTATACTTCCACTTGTTTTCTATATATTATTTTTAAGGAATTCAAGATTTACTCACTTTATCATCCTAGTTCTCTCACTTGTTGATGTTTTTTTTAATAAGGAGAAAGATAAGTATACAAAATCTGTGCCAATAAAATTATTAGAGTCATTTTATTGGCACAGATTTTGTATACTTATCTTTCTCCTTATTAAAAAAAACATCAACAAGTGAGAGAACTAGGATGATATTTTATCTAAATTAACATTTTTAAAATTTTGTATTTTTTCAGTGACCCGCCACCCGTCTCAATGGTGTGGCTAAATCGAGTTGAGTGCGCGCGCGATGACTCTCTGCGTCTCTGCCAATCGATCTCGTCTGATCATCTGGCCACTCTATCACTGATCTAACAATGAGACGGAACCACTTCCTATCTTAGAATCAATACTATAGTCACATTTCAAGACATAAAAAGACATATCAATAGAACTACACATACTCACCCGCTCCTATACTTATAAAGCGATGCATGACTCCGCCCATTTTTTGCGAACCTTATTTATATAGCGATGCTGACCCCGCCCATTTAACTTCGCGGGCTTAGACACTGATTTCAAACATTAACACCCCAAATTCTTTATTTTTTTCGGAAAACGAGTTCAAGCAAGAGCTGGAATACGCCAACAGACGTCGGAGCATGACGGCGTCCCAGCGGCGTCCCAAGACGTTTGTCGACAGTGACGATTACCCTGCAAAACAGCAAATTACGAGATTCAACGATTTGAGCTTTGTGAACGATCACTTTGTATAGACCTTCGGTTTCTGTCAACGAGAAAGATCAGTGAGCAGTGAGGATTACGTTGGCAAAGGCAAATGCAAAGGTAGAGACAATGAACAAAGATGAAGTATAGTCTCTCTAACAGAGAGAGGTTCTGTTCAAAAGTAATCAAAAAAGATCTCCACAAAATTTTCGTCTTTTCGCGACTAGAACACAACATAAAGGGGAAGAGAATCCAAGGACGACTCGTACCTTCAAAGAAGCTTCAGAATCCAGAATCCTCCATCTGATGTCATCTAGGCAGTAACGAGAGATGTCGTCTTAGTCGATGGGCAGAGGACGTCAATTGAAGACATCTCATGGGCGTGACTGCTGATTCTGAAATGGATTTGACATGATTTATATGATTATGTAAACAAATTTAGACCCCTCTCCACACTGGCCACACTGTCTCGTGGGCCAAAGGACAGTCATGGACAGAGTGTAGTAAATACAATTAAGGACAGGAAGGACACATTGCGCACATCGTCTGAGACCGTATCCATGGTGTAAGGCGTAGAAGTTGACATGATGCCTACGTCTACGCTCGTGACGTCACGTTTATCGACAAATTGTTTGTAACGCTTCATGGATACGACCTCCGAATTATTATTGAATAAGGAGCAGAAGAATATGAATAAAGTTGAGAGGTGGTTAGAAGAGAGAGAAATGCAACATAAACAGAAAGGTACAATATATCAAGATATAGACGCACAAAAGGATGGTATGCATCGACAGGTAGATCACTTCCCTTCCTTCCATCTCTCTCATAAACATTATCGATTGATGGTCTACTCTTTTACTTAGTGATCGATTGGTATGATCATGGATGTAAGAGAGATATAGAGGAAGAGATGGAAAGGAAGAATGACTGATGATAAACGAAAGACAGAAGATGCATACATAGATTAGCTTTGAACGATGAAAAGGAGAGATTGAAAGAAAAAAGAAATGGCAGTAACAAAACGAAAAGAAAATAAAATAAAATGACAATAGCATTCGCTGCTTTTCTTTTCTTTTCGTAGCTTTTCAACCATTAGTGGTACATACCTTAAAAGTGCTGATTGATCGACGACGACATCGAAGATGGGCCGTAGAGGGTGTAGTAGAGCGCAGAGATACGTTGAAGGAATCTGAAAATGAAAAGAATAAGAATAAGACCACGTAGAACGTGATTAACATAAGCAATCTAGAGTATAATAGACTAAGGATTAAAGCGATCACATATACAAATGAACAAGATTTGAAGAAATAACGATCAAAAACGGTATAATTAGTTGCAAATCAAGTGTTCTATTAGTCCTATATCACAACAAAGGAGAGGTAGAGAGAGGTAGAGGTAAGGTAGAGGAAGAGAGAGGGTGAGGTCAGGGAGAGGTAGAAGGAGAGGTAGAGAAAAGGAGAAACATCTAGACGGAGAGAGTCTAAATTGAAAGAAGTTATACGAAGAAAAGCAAAGCGGCAGGTTGTTTCACTGAAATTGGCGGGAATAGAAGGAGCCAATGAATGACAAATAATATCAATCATCTCCTTTCCTTCTCTGTACTCTCTCACTAACCCATACTATTTCGCGTTCTATCTCGACATCGTCTTCCCTCTCTTACATTTGCACACTTTCTCCCTCTGCTATGATCAAAGAACGATCACATTATTGCGTGTGATCATTACAGGACTGTTATAACATGTTACAGTCGAAGTACAGTACGATAGTTATGAAGTGAAATAATGCATTTATCATATTATGACTGAATTCACCAGTTTACATGACAGTAATTTACTTTTGTAAGTGAACAAGGTACATTAAGATGGAACTGAAACAGGTGAGAAATAGACAACCATTCTTTTTTCTTGGCAACGCGCCAAAATTAAGCTTTATAGTCATATTCGAAACAATTCTCCACAAACAGAAAAAAAGTGTACTCCACAGTACACAAGATCATATAATTGTTACATTGAACATGGATCTTTGATCTTTTGAAAATCTTTGATCTCTAATCTTCGCATATTGTTCTTTGATCTCCTTCATTTGATCTTTGATCTATATAATTTGATCCTTGATCTCTGATCCTCCTGAACGTTATGGATAAAATGGAGAAAGATCATGTTTATGATCGAAGATGAAAGTACAAAGATTAGATCAAAGACCATTTCCCGTTGTGTCTTAGGCTAATATTCGCTATCATCAATCGATATTATAGGCGTTCAGAATAATGGCGACCTTTCCAGCGTTCGATAGTCGGGTGCGGCGATACTCTTGGTTGTGTGACCGGAGTTTTGCAGCGATCGGGCGCCAACTGGCGTCATTCTGGCCGAAAGTGTGGCAAGGGCACTTCCTTATGTGCAATTCGCATGAAACTTGTTGAGTATCGAATAATGCATCACCACAGCCTGAATCTGAAATTTGCATAAATTTGGACAATTTTTCATTTTGAATTATTTTAGGACAAGTAAGTCCCCGTTTTCCACTCCCCCTCCTCATCCCATTCTCTCTCCTCTTCTTCTTCTTTCCTTTCGCCTGTAGAGAGAACGGAATGGACTCTCTCTCTCTCTCTGTCTCTCCGTGCTCTCTCACTTTTGCACACTCTCTCATAGTGTCTACGCCATAGAACATCGGCCTTAACTAAGCCCTTAAAAGACCTTATCCGATAAGGTTCCTAAGCTCATAATGGATGGACAGAGCAAGGGGAATAATGTGATCCAGTCATCTGACTGCATGCATGTATCATGTATCACTCCCAAGGGAGCATAGTTACTTAAGGACATTTACTTTTGTAAGTAAATAAGTTACATTAAGATGGAATTGCATCAGGTGAGAAATAGACAACTAGTCTTTTCCTTGGAAACGTGTCAAAATTAAGCGTTACGGTCACATTCGAAACAATTCTCCGCAAACAGAAAAAAGTGTACTCCACAGCAGGGCTGTGCGGCATGGCCATGCCGGTATGCCGAATATGCCGTTTATGCCGGTTTTTCATGCAGTTTATGCCGTGCCGAAATCGGCATGAAAATTTTAAATATTTTCGGCATAAATATTTAGAAATTTCGCTAATTATTTCGCAAAATTTCAGTATTTTTCAAAATTAAAAATGCGCAAATATTTTTTTTCTAGAATTATTCAGCAAACTACGTGCAACTGTAAATAAATCTTTTAAATTTATTAACAAATCTTCCGAAAAGCTCTTGTTTTTGCCTAAAACCTTGAAATGTTGATAAAAAGCAGAATAACTATGATTTGGAAACTTATGCCGAATATGCCGTTTTCATGCCAAAATATGCCGAAAAAAATATTCGGCATATGCCGTTATGCCGTATGCCGAAAATATACTCATGCCGCACAGCCCTGCTCCACAGTACGCAAGACCTGCTAATTGTTACTTTTAACATTTTTTGCGAATAGAGTGGAGATACCAACAATCTTCCAACTTGTCATCAGATTCGTTATCAAAACCTTAAAATTTAAAATTTCCATGAGGATTATATATCATTTTAAAGATCTCGTTACGCTGATTTCAATGATACATCATTACTCCACAGTACACAAGACCTGATAATTGTTAAACTTAAAATTTTTTATTAAATATAACGCAATAAATATGTGCAGTGCTCCTCTATCTCCTCGCTATTACTCCATCATCTCTTCATTTCCATCTGCATCTTCTATCGATTGAAAAGTTATCACGAACATTAATTGAAATGCCAAAGCCCGTCGTTTAACGGTATATTTGCTGAATCTACAAAGAGTGATCATTGAACTGGGGAACTTGATCTTTGATCTTTTGTATGTAAATCTTTCATATCTGTTGACTGGTTGACTAAAAATGTTGACTGGTCCAGTCTATTTTCAACGATGAAATCAGTTGACGACATGTACAATTTACTCCTAAAAGTTATCCACAAATCAATTGAAATACACGTTCCATGGACTAGAATAAATATCATCCATGGAAAGCTCCCACCCCATTTAGAAAGACTCTTGCACAAACGCTTTGTAGCATGGCAGATGTCTATTACCTCAAATGACACCAGTGGCACTCTTTCATTTGAAACCTTAAACAAGAAATTTCGCTCTGAGTTATCTCGCTACCAAAAGACAATTGAACGGAGAGTTATTGAAAGTAAAGATAAGAATAGGTTCTTTCGTTTCATGAAGAAGTGTAGAAATAAAGAGAAAGGTATAGAAGGCCTTTTAGACAATAATGGCCAGACAGTAATGGATGACATTGCAAAAGCAAACCTACTAGCTTCTGCATTCATGAGCGTATTTACAATTGATAATGGTACCCTTCCAACCACACCACACTACCCTGATTTAGGAAACTTTCAAGAGCCTCAATTCCACCGTCACGAGATTTGTGCACTAATTGAGAAATGGAAAAGGTCTTCTTGCAAAACGCCTGAAAATATCGATTTATCATTCATCAAAAACATTTCCGTTCCAATCTCTGAAGCGCTTGAAATTATTTTCAATAGCTCGTATGAATCAGGAGTTGTTCCCTCCTTGTGGCGTCACTCCATAATTACCCCAGTCAAGAAACAACCTCCCTATTCTGACCCTATGAACTACCGTCCGATATCAATAACTTCCCTTTTCTGCCGTATTTTCGAGCGCCTTTTGTGCAAACCAATAATCAATCACTGTGAATCGTTAGAAATATTTCCTGATGAGCAATATGGTTTTCGAAAGAAAAGATCACGAGAAATGCAGATGCTAGAGGTTCTAGAACATTGGACCACGTCTATTAGTGACGGTAAACCTGTCGATGTCATTTACTTTGATTTTGCTAAAGCTTTTGATAGAGTATCGCACAATAAGCTTTTAATGAAATTAAGCAAGATTGGTCTCTCGACTAGAACTACAAATTGGATATCCGGGTATCTGCAAAATCGCACTTTCCAAGTAAGAATACACGATAAATTGTCAAAGTCACTGCCCGTTACTAGTGGTGTACCCCAAGGTTCAGTATTAGGCCCTTTACTTTTCCTGATCTATACCTCAGAAATTCCATCCCTTGTCCAAAATAATGGTGTCATTGCAAGGATGTACGCGGATGATATCAAAATTTTCAAAGCTATTGAGGATGAAAATTCATCCGCTCCCCTACAGTCTGCTATAGATGCCATCTCTAAATGGGCAGATGATTGGCAACTCCCACTAGCCGCTCATAAATGCAATTCACTACATCTTGGTAGAGCTAATCCCAAGAAGACATACTCAATCGGATCACTAAACTTGACTCAAAAGGATCTAGTCAAGGACCTGGGTTTCATTATTCAGAAATTTTTAACCTTCACAGATCACTGTAAAAATATTGCTATGAAAGGTAAAACAGCATGCCATATTATTCTACGAGCACTGAGGACCAAACATGTAGATGTCCTCCTTAAGGCGTATACGATATATATCAGACCAATCCTTGAAAGCGCATCAACAGTTTTTAATCCGTTCAAAAAGCACGACAAAATAGTCATCGAAAGAGTGCAGAATTATTTCACAAGAAGGCTATTTATGCGCTGTTACAGCCATACCTGGGATACTGTGCCCTGTAGCGCAATTAGAAACACCCAATTGGGCCTAGAGTCCTTAGAGAAGCGCAGAGAGCACATAGATCTGAGGACAGCCATGAACCTACTTAGAGGAAAATATAAAATCTCCAATAAAAAATCCCACTATTTTCGCCCTTATACCACACGAAACAGACTCAACTTTAACAACCCCGGATCTAGATTTAATTATAGACATTACAGCTTCTTTCCTAGAGCGGCAAGACTTTTGGTACAACCTGGCAATCAAATAGAGTTTCCCTAACCAATTATGTTTAGTCTCTATCATTCCAAAGATTCGTCCATTATTCTACTCTTTAACCTGTGAGCAATTCATTATCGTTAGCATCATCATTTTCGTTTATCAATTCATTTCGTTCTTTTTCTTCTATTACACGTTTCACTGTTTATTCATGAATACGTATAAATATTATTATTATTATTATTATCTAATCTTCGCATAATGTTCTTTGATCACCTTCATTTGATCTCTGATCTATATGGTTTGATCCTTCATCTCTGATCATCTTGAACGCTATGGATAAAATGGAGAAAGATCAGGTTTATGATCGAAGATGAAAGTACAAAGATTAGATCAAAGATCATTTCCCGTTGTGTGATTGTTTTAGGCTAATATTCGCTATCATCAATCGATATTGTGGGCGCTCAGAATAATGGCGACCTTTCCAGCGTTCGATAGTCGGGTGCGGAGATTCTCTTGGTTGTGTGGCCGGAGTTTTGCAGCGATCGGGCGCCAGCTGGCGTCATTCTGGGGGAAAGAGTGTGTAATCTTTAAAACACCTTTTCACAACGGAAACTCAAGATTAAGACATTGAGAATCGAAAAATATTCAGTACCCACATAAATAAATGATGAGCGCAAATGAGCGTCGCAGCGCGCCGCAGTGGCACCCGTGTACAAATGGAGATCGGGCTGTACTGTATATTAAATATAAATATTTTAACAAAATATACTAATCATTACTATGGCAGACAAAGCATCTGGAAAATATGCATTCACCTGTAAAATGTAATAGTTCGTTATGATGGAACAAGAAATGAATACTTGCAATCGTAACGATAGAAATTACGTACAATTCGGAGGACTTGATATCGAATCTAAGGACATTGATAAATTCTATAATGAGATATAATTAATATGATGTTAATGTAATTTTATTATATTAGGTTGATTCATAAGTCTTGTCGCATTTTGACCCTTTAAACAAATGTAAATAACTTTATCTCGGCAAAAGCAAATCAAACGAAGTAAGCGCCATCTGCGCCGACACATTTCCTCTAAACTTCGGGTAGCTTGTTTATGGAGTGATCCCAGAAGGATGGCTGTTAAGAAGCAAAGTAGTTGGTCAGCCAGATTTCGACCTCCCGCAGATTGTTGAAGTGAGTGCGCTGCTTATCGGAAAACAAACAGTAATCGCTAGTAGACAAGTCGGGCGAGTAGGGCGGGTGGAGGACGACGTGCTAGCCAAAGTTCAATAGTACCTTTTCGGTCGACCTTCCCAAGCAAGGTCGGGCGTTGTCGTGCTGGAAGTGAATCCACTCGCGCAGCCAGGGAACGGATGGGACCTTGGACTTCAGGGTATGTAGTTGGCGAGAGTATACCGCGGCCGTAATAATCGACCCCTGCGGGAGCAGCTCCCAATGCACCACACCGCCTCTGCAAGACTAAACAGACAGCATGATATTCTTCTTGTAAAGTTCGGATTTGGCGATGGGATTGGGCTGCTCATCTCGATCGACCCACTGAGCCCAGCGGACTACGTTGTTGTAAAGGATCCACCTCTCATCTCCAGTGATGATCCCGTCGATACAAGTCGTTTCACGAGCATACGAAATTAGAAACCGACAATGGTCCGCACGGTTGTCCTTCTGCTTGCCCGACAGTCGGTGGGGTAACCATCAACCCAACTTTTGGGACTTGCCAAGAACTTGTAGGCAACAGGTTCTTGGCAAGTCCCAAAAGTTGTGGGTTGGCTTACCCCAAGACTCGTCGTCATATATGTCGTCACATATATGATATATCACGGGTGGTAGGATAGGGGGTCCGCGTGGACATGCTGCTCCAGCAAGTCCAAGTCCAGCTCTAGAACATGACCTCGTCTTCGACGTCGTACAACCAATTCAAATCGTTTGAACCAACGGTGCACAGTGCGTATGCTAGGGGCCTTAGTGTTGTATACTACCGTCATACCGGTGTGTACATCGGGTGGTTTGATCTCGGATTGAAAGTAAAACAGCATGACGTGTCGGATGTGCACTAAACTGGGAACGAAAGGAAGAGGCTTTTTAGACACTAGACTCGATGTAGGCTCAATTCACTAATACGCCGAAAGAGTAGTAGTAGTGACTTGTTTACTGCCAGAACGGACGGGGTAATTGATAACGTACAACTGAGCAGTGATAGCCCAAACATATCCCTCCAAAATGCGACAAGACTTATGAATTATTATAAAAATGCGTTAAAAGTAGAAAGCATTATATCGAAATCTTTGTTCTTGGTAGTGTTTCTTGACAGCTGAATCTTCAGTAGAGTTGAGAAAGATAATTTTATTTCGATAGGTATAGTTGTTGAATGTTGGAACTATCTTGATTTCATTAAATAATATGTAAAAACATATGGATAATAATAAGTATGTAGATGAAGAAGAATTTCATCTGCTTAAAGATGGAGGCTCTCGAATGTTAATGCAAATGCATAACATAATTGCTATGCAAGGGGCAAGTGATATACGAGAAATTAGCACGACCATTCATCAAGCCCGTAGCGCAGTGGTAAAAGTTCTCACTAGTTCGTGACGTCGCGGGTTCGAAACGTATTACAAAACTATCCAATTTTCAAAATTTCCCGCCTGTGCCTGTACAATCAAGGATGATTCATTCACGATTCTTGCGATCAATAAGCTGAATTAGCATAAAATTTATGTATGGTGTGTAGAATAAGTTTTGCTATATTTCTGTTTTCACAGTTTGTTCACGAAAATATTGCTCGGACTCCACCTTTAAGAATCTTTGATAACGAACATGACTGCATTTCGCAACATATAATATTTTGTTATCTTCTTTGATAGAATGCTTTCCAATCGTTGAATACTTTATAGTGATGACAAGGCCAATTTATAGTAATTTAGAATCAGCAATCATTCAGTTTTATCATATAAGTGGTAAGATTTGTAATTCAATCACATTATTTTTATTGTATCTATGTTCAACAGGAGCGTTCTTTCTAATATTCAATATCTTCGTTTGTTTATTGATCATCTTTGATTCGGATAAAAGAAGTGCAGGCTACAGAAAGTATCTACTCTGGCTTCAAGTATGTCTTCTATTACGTTTGTGTCTCGTCTTACAGATATAAGATAAAACTTATTGTTACATAGCCCATATTTTTACTTTCGCTTCCACAATATTCGAAAATTTTCAGATTCGTTTTCGTTAAAAATACAATTGAATTGTTTGTGCTTGGGCTATTGTATGCATTTTTGTAAAGTTTAAAAGTCAATATACATCAGATCTGCTCAACAGTAAGCGATCTCTTATTGAACATGGATTGTCCAATTCCACTTTCTAACGATCACATATTCTACTTTTCCGGATATATTCCTTTTGATATGAATTTCGTCACCATCTTTGTAAGCTGGCCTTTTATTGGATTTTCTCATAAAAAATTTCAGTTGCTTCATGTATTTCTCGCAATGCAAATATTTAATGCTACATTCTATTGTTTGTGCTTCAGAACGGCGGTATAGTATTATATTTTACGAAAGAGTTACTAGTATAATATATTATACGAATTCTCTATTTGTTTTTCGAATTTTAAAAAGATATTATAAAATGAGAGCGTTTCCAGTAAGAGAAAGGTAAGTTAGGTCGGAAATTGTTTTATAACATCAATATTTGGATTAATGTTTCCAATAATGTAAGATGTACGATATATAATGGTCTTTTCCTATTGTTATTACTAGGCAATTGTTCCTGTTGGACATCGGTTGCGATTTGATGGAATAAAACGAATCTTTCTCTACTTGGCAATACAAATATGGGCTACTATTAGTATAGTGATGCAAAGTCACGTTATGCTGTTGCTAGTTACAGACGAAAAGGTGATTCACATAATATGATTTGTTAGAATTTTTAATATATATTCTGATATTATCTTTTGGCACATTGCCAACAATATTAAGATAAATTAAGCTCACGGTGTGTTTTGCAGGACATTCCAGAAAAATGCAAATGGATCACTAATTATCAGGCTAGCATATACTTAAGATTCGGAACTATCTCTGACTATTCAATGATGATTGGTACAGTCAAATACGCCAGTACTTATTTGTCAATGATCATAACGAAGAAACATTTTCAGCTACTTCTTCGTCTTTCGCTCTCATTTATATTCCAATTACGTTATTTGTAATAATCAGTCATCTTGAACTGAAATCTGGAATGAAATTTGCGAGTGAAAATACAAAACGGTATTGAAATATTCCGACCAAAACCACGGAAATGAATTCCAGATATCAACGGCGTGCTATGCGAGCTCTCACTATACAAGTTTGACAATTTCGATGCTCACAAATAACGCTGCTAATTTCAGATCGTTATTCCAACATCTTTATGGGTCATACCTTTGTTCGTTGAGTTAGGACTCTACATTTATGGTTTTTATGATACAGATGAAAAATGTATGCAAATACATTGGAGTACGTTGAACTTCTTACTTGATCAGGAAAATTAGAATAATTTTCAGTGAACACCCTATCCTCCACAACATTTCTTGTACTCACTTCTCACACATTCATCCACTCTCTTACTATCCTCGCTTTCTTCCTATCATATAAACATACTACGGAAGTGATATATAAACGTATTGTCAATTTGATTCTGAGAAGCCCTACGACCATAGAAGTTAAAAGGCAAAACAAGTATGATTCGAATATGACTAGTAAATAATTTATGTTCCCTGATTTGTATTTTCACATGATGCTATAACTAAATATGTTTTAAATATTATATTACTATTTTTTGTATCTTTTGTGCTTTAAATAAAGGTGCTAATCAAGCATAAGTTCATGAATGCGCATGATAAATATTATTTTTAATTCAAAAGTTGTATCATTGCCTTTACGTATCTTCTACCAAAAACTGCCTTTTTGTATACATTCAGAAGAAACATGCACATTATATTATTGTTATAATTGACAGCTTCAATACTAAATACTATATATGATTTCTCGATTGTTCCTTCATTTTTGTTTATGGTTTTCGATGTCTCAATATTTTTATGGAAATCAGAAACTTTTCCAATAAATTTTCCTTTATATAGTAAGCAAACGCTGTTAAAGATGGAGACGCTCGAGTTTTTTTCGTAATAAGACTGTTCGGATAGAATGATAGAGATTCATCGCACGAATCGAAAGACATATCTGATATTGATTCCCGATATATTTAAAGCTCACTATTGAAAGTACACGTTTTTTAGAGAGTACCCATCCGATTTGCATACTTGGCTCCCTCATTTTCTCATTGTTCCTTACGCCAATTACCATATAATATAAACTATATTCGACATGCTTCGTGGCGGGAGTCATCCATGCCAATCAAGGGTCTCCTTCTTTAATTTCGGAGAAATCTGGAATTAGATTCTAAAAATAAGGTGACTGCTCTATTATAGCATGGACACTCTGTTATATTATTTTGGTGGTGACCATTGCAATTTTTTATTTCATTAAATTATTTATAGAAACTAAAGACAAATGGAAACTAATGAATATGTTGATGACGGAGAATTTCATCTGCTTTAGAATATTTGATAAAGACATCACGATTCGAAACAGATTTTGTTGTCTGCTTTGATAAAACTTTTCAATGTTTTAATCCCTTAGAGTGATGAATATCACCATCATATCGATTGATCATGATTTAGAATCCACAATTATTCAGTTTTATCATATAAGTGGTAAGATTTGCAATTCGTTCATTTCACTTTTTCTTTATATTCTGCAGGAGTGGTGTTCCTAATATTCAATATCTTTGTATGTTTATTGATTATTTTTGATTCGGATAAAAGAAGTGCAGGCTACAGGAAGTATCTACTCTGGCTTGAAGTATGTTCAAACTCTAATATTTTATTACATTTGTGTTAACAATAAGCGTGTCGGCGGTCACGTTTTACATATGCAGCAACGCATAAGACAAAACTTACATAGCCCATATTTTTACTTTCCCCTGAAAAAATCTCAAATTCGTTTAAAAAAATACGATTTAATAGTTTATGATTAGGCTGTTTTGTGCACTTTTGTTTTTTTAAAGATCGTAAGTGAATAAACATCAGATCAGCTCAGCAGTAAGTGATCTCTTCTTCACCGTTGATTGTCCAATTCCACTTCCTAACGACCACATATTTTACTGTTCCGGATATGTTCCTTTTAATATGAATTTCGTCGCTGTTTTTGTAAGTTGGCGTATTATTGTATTATATTTTCTCATGAAAAATTTCAGTTGCTTCATATATTTCTTGCCATGCAAATATTTAATGCTACCTTCTATTGTGTTTGCTACAGAATGACGGTAATGCACTTTACGATAGATTTATTTATATATTCAACGCTTTAACTATTTTTCGACCAAATATGATAAAAAGGAAGCGATTCCGGTAAGAGCAGGTCAAGTCTCCAAATATTATTTTTTTGTTTGGAATAAAAATAAATATCAATGTACTCCATGTGTCATGTCATATAAAATCAACAAAAGATAACGATGAATGTCATATTATTGTTGCTAGGCAATTGTTCCTATTGGACATCCGTTGCGATTTGATGGAATAAAACGAATCTTTCTCTATATGGCAATGCAACTATGGACGATTATTAGCTTAGCAATGCTAAGTCAAATTTTTCCGTTGATGGTAGCAGACGAGCAGGTGATTTATTAAAGGTGGTGTCCGGGTAATATTTTCGTGAACAAACTGTGAAGACAGAAAGATAGCAAAAGTTATTCTGCATACCTTACATAAATTAATTTATGCTAATTTATCTTATTGATCGCTAGAATCATGAATGAATCCATGCTTGATGTACAGGCAAAGGCGCGAAATTTTGAAAATAGGAAAGTTCAGCAATAGGTTTCGAACCAGCGACGTTACGCTTACTAGTGAGCAAATTTACCACTGCGCTACGGGATTGATGAATGGTCGTGCTAATTTCTTGCATATCACTTGTCCCTTGCATAATAGATATGTTACACGTTTGCATAGACATTCGAGGGCCTCCATCTTTAAGGTGTCCCAAAAGTCTTCGCAATTATTCCATGCTGCATATATACAATATATTGCTTCGTACAACAAACGAAACAGCTTTGTTAATTATATTTTTCACATATTTTTCTTGCACTCGAACATTCTGTACTTGTTGAAACACCTTTGCGGTGTACGATAAATAAATAAATAAATAAATAAATAATTATAAAAAAAGTGGAGATAATCTCCACGTTTAGCAATAACGTACGACGGCACTAGGTCGAATGAGAACCTATGAATAATAACCGACTGGATGATAACCATTTGCATACTTTGTCTATTCATTAGCGCTTGTTTCTCATATGCAAATGGTTATCATCCAGTCGGTTATTATTCATCAGTTCTTATTCGACCTAGTGCCCGTACGACACCCACTTTTAATTTTAGCGGACAGTGTACTTCAACCAATCAAAAACCGATTTGAAGTGGTTGCTGACTCGGTATCTCGTTGTCAGTGGTAGGGCGTATAGGATATGAGTAATCACTTGAGGCACATTGGGCCGAAGAGATGACCGAATCTCTGGTATTTTAAAACCGGTAGTTTACTTATCAATCCCATTTGAAGTAGACTTTGAAGTCTACTTCTAGTTCGACTTACTGCAAGTGGTGTATAATACTGTAATACATTTCTTCAAATGTTATTTCACTTCTAGTAAACGTGCGGTAAACTTTTAGTCAGTGACCTAATTTAAGTAGAGTGAAAATACCAGAGATGAGGATGCGAAGGATGGTTGCTTTCTCTTAAACTGCTTGACTTGTGGCAGTTCGAAGAACCAGGTCTTCATTTGAACTGGGATGTCGCCTAAAAAAAAGGGTTGTTCTTGAACTGACGATACCAGTAGAAGATAGTTATACGACACTGCACCCTTGGCTTCATTGGCTGGGATCGTTAGTGATACGCTTCTGTTTCAGTCCGCACCATACGACACAAGTTAAGAATGACATGCCGGTGGTAACTATCATGGAAAAAGAGTTGGAAAATTAATCCTATATCATTTGCTGATCAAGGCAAAGCAATCCCTCTCGACCGAGAACGAGAGGTCCAAAGTACGCGCAGAAAAAAGTGCAAAGACTTTTAGGACACATAGTCTCACATTGTAATTTTCTTTTTTCCGCATTTTTCTGGCTGAAAAAAAGTATTCCTATAAATTGAGCTCCCTATGTATTTTGCATGCTTTCAGGACATTCCGGAAAAGTGTAAATGGATCACTAATTATCAAGCCAACATATACTTACGATTCGGAACTGTCGCTGACTATTCACTTATGATTGGTAATTGCACAGTCCAAATGCCTTTTCAGCACACGGGTAATCATGTCCCTTCACAATTTCCTAAATTTTTCGTGATGATTCTTTTAGAGTTAAAGGTGGACTTCTGCGAATATTTTCGTGAACAAACTGTGAAGACAGAAAGTTAGCAAATGTTATTTTACACATTGCTCACTATTTAATTTATGCTAACTCAGCTTATTGACCGCTAGAATCATGAATGATTCATGCTTGCAATCCAAGGCAACGGCGCCCTTTTTGAAAATAGGAAAGTTCGGCAATAGGATTCGAACTCACTACCATGCGCTATCTAGACAGAAGTTTTACCACTGCGCTAAAGGATTGATGAGTGGTCATTCCATCTTCTTGCATATCAATTGACACTTGCATAGGTGAAACGCAAGAGATTTGCATGAACATTCGCGGGAACACACCTTTAATGAGCCCTATTAATCACTGACAATGAATTTTTTAAAGTTTTATCGAGAAATTTCGTTATTTCACCACAACAAAGTAGATTTGTTTCAATTTCAGTGGTTCTGGGCTCTGAACTCACGAAAATCATGAGAAAAATATTTCGTTGCTTCACGGGAAGCACACAGGTTGTCCCGGATACACAATGGGGAACAACGCGGTGATGTATTCTGTTAGTGATACTAACACAGTCAAGGTTTTCAGCTACTTCTTCGTCTTTTGCTGTCGTTTATATTCCAATCACATTTTTCGTATTAATCAGTTATCGCGAACTGAAATCAGGAATGAAATTTGCGAGTGAACCAGGAAAGCAATCAAGCTGATATTTTGAGTTAATGCAGAGAATTTATTAAGGAATATTATCATGATGTTTTGGTGTAATTAGCTTTGTTAATTTTTGCGTAGTGATGGCGCTAACGAAGTACACTTCTTTGAAAATTCCCATTTCTTTAGTGAAAAGCCCTGTTCTTCGGGAACACTGTGAGAGTGGGGACCCCCACTAGGGCTGTACAGTCAAACAATCCGGAATGGCTCCGACTCCGATTTCAAGCTGTAGCAGGGTCGCAACTGTGACCTCCAAAATTTATAACTCAGCTTCTAGATGTGCTAACAACCCGTTCTAAGTTCTGAAATGATGCTAGTGGCGAGTAATGTTTATCCCCATAATATGGTAGTCATAGCACGTCATTAGACCTCTGGGCTTTAAAAAAAAATTTTTTTGGAAGGACTGATTTTGAGACCCTACCGTTCAGAGGGCAGGTTTTATAAAATTATGGTTTCAGCGCAAGCAGCTTTGCAATGTATCATATATTTATTTCCCTTATTTTGGTTTAGTTCCGATTCCTTTCAGATCCGTAGCAAAAGTTATGATGAGGTCTACTCGGGTTCAGCGAGTAAAGATCAAAGTACAAAGATCAAAGATCAAAGTTCGGCAATAGATTCAAAACTTTCCTGAACATCTCTAACAAGCATAGGTGCATTGAAACTAAGGGATTTCATCAATAGAGGCCCAGGGACGAGAGCAGTGAGAGAGAACGCGCAAGAGTAAGCACCGAGTAGACCTCAACCTAACGCACGTTGCGGATCTGATAGGAATCGGAACTAAACCAAAATAAGGGAAATACATACAGTACCGTGCAAAAGTCTATCCACTTTTGCTTTTTTCGTCATAACTTTTTTCATAATCAACCGATTATGTCCAGCTTTTCAGGGATTATTTTGAGAGTGTTTTCACGTGGTATACACAACAAACTAGCCCGGGTGAACACTTACTGTGAAATTTATTTCGAATTTATCAAAAGTCACAAAAGTGAGATTTTCGTATTTTTCGATTTCTTCAATTTTTTTCTCTCATGTCGCTACCAATGTGTGTTATATCGTTTAAAAACTATAATACGGCATTATGGGAGTAAGAATCTATCGATATCCGAGCGAGAACCCATTTGCCATGGACGTCAGATGGGCTACCCGCAGGCACTCTCTCACAAGTCCGGGTGTCTGTTTCGACTATCAACAAGGCCTTCAAAACTCCAATCTATGTTCAAACAATGAATAAGACTAATGAACGACTTCGCAAGACGATTTTGACATCTGATCATCCGATTATCCGCATCTCGAATGGGAAAACGAGGCTCACGGCAATGAACGTCAAGTGAGAACTAACGGAATTTCACCAAATTGGGGTACGTAAAGCTTCTAAACTAGGCTGAAAAGATGTTTGAGGTGTCCGTCTACATCGTGCAAAGTCGTCATCGTGCGTCGGGACTATAAGAAAATGGGCATACCTTGAAACCGCTGATTCCCGTAACGATTCGCAAAGCAAGAATCGCATGAGTAAAAGAGTACACTCAGTGGACCCCCTAACATTAGAATTAGGTCGCATTCTGTGGCCAAATCAAGTTTCTGATGACTGATATGGGGAGAATAACCCACCTTAGTCGTCATTGTTGCACTAGATTTGATTTGAAGTACCTGCTGGCCACCGTGAAGCATGGAGGAGGATCGTTGATGTTGTGGGGTTAGTTCTCTGTAGATGGGGTTGGCTCCCTGGTCTATATGAATGGAATTATGACTAAGGACGACAACAGTAATATCCTAGAGACCCATTTCATTTCTTTAAACATCTTTTTCAGACAAGTTTAGAAGCTTTACGTACCCCAATTTGGTGAAATTCCGTTAGTTCTCACTTGACGTTCATTGCCGTGAGCCTCGTTTTCCCATTCGAGATGCGGATAATCGGATGATCAGATGTCAAAATCGTTTTGCGAGGTCGTTTATTAGTCTTATTCATTGTTTGAGCATAGATTGGAGTTTCGATGACCTTGTTGAAAGTCGAAACAGACAGGACTGACAGGACCGGACTTGCTGTGAGAGAGTGCTTGCGGGTAGCTCATCTGACGTCCACGGCAAAGGAGTTCTCGCTCGGATATCGATAGATTCTTACTCCCAAATGCCGTATTATAGTTTTAAAACGATATAACACACATTGGTCGCGACATGAGAGAAAAAAAATCGAAGAAATCGAAAAATACGAAAATCTCACTTTTGCGACTTTTGATAAATTCGAAATAAATTTCACAGTAAGTGTTCACCCGGGCTAGTTTGTTGTGTATACCACGTGAAAACACTCTCAAAATAATCCCTGAAAAGCTGGACATAATCGGTAGAGTATGAAAAAAGTTATGACGAAAAAAGCAAAAGTGGATAGACTTTTGCACGGTACTGTATGTATTTCCCTTATTTTGGTTTAGTTCCGATTCCTATCAGATCCGCAACGTGCGTTAGGTTGAGGTCTACTCGGTGCTTACTCTTGCGCGTTCTCTCTCACTGCTCTCGTCCCTGGGCCTCTATTGATGAAATCCCTTAGTTTCAATGCACCTATGCTTGTTAGAGATGTTCAGGAAAGTTTTGAATCTATTGCCGAACTTTGATCTTTGATCTTTGTACTTTGATCTTTACTCGCTGAACCCGAGTAGACCTCATCATAACTTTTGCTACGGATCTGAAAGGAATCGGAACTAAACCAAAATAAGGGAAATAAATATATGATACATTGCAAAGCTGCTTGCGCTGAAACCATAATTTTATAAAACCTGCCCTCTGAACGGTAGGGTCTCAAAATCAGTCCTTCCAAAAAAATTTTTTTTTAAAGCCCAGAGGTCTAATGACGTGCTATGACTACCATATTATGGGGATAAACATTACTCGCCACTAGCATCATTTCAGAACTTAGAACGGGTTGTTAGCACATCTAGAAGCTGAGTTATAAATTTTGGAGGTCACAGTTGCGACCCTGCTACAGCTTGAAATCGGAGTCGGAGCCATTCCGGATTGTTTGACTGTACAGCCCTAGTGGGGGTCCCCACTCTCACAGTGTTCCCGAAGAACAGGGCTTTTCACTAAAGAAATGGGAATTTTCAAAGAAGTGTACTTCGTTAGCGCCATCACTACGCAAAAATTAACAAAGCTAATTACACCAAAACATCATGATAATATTCCTTAATAAATTCTCTGCATTAACTCAAAATATCAGCTTGATTGCTTTCCTGGATCAAAAGTTATAAAAAAATGAAAAAGTGTCCCATGACTTTACGCCGATACTGTAGGTGACATGTAAGAAATTAGCATGGCCATTATTCAAAATCGCTTGGCGAAGTGGTAAATCCGCGGACTTACGTTGCAGTTTCAAAACCTACTGCGGAACTTTTCAATTTTCAAAAAAATGCGCTTTTGTCTGCACTATCAAGCAAGATTCATTCATATTTCTCGCAATCAATAAGCAGAATTGCATAAAATAAAATTTGTACGGTATTACAGAAAGCTAGTCTTCTCAGTTTATTCACGAAAATATTCGCGGACTCCACATTTTAATGTTCAGAAAAGAAAAGAAACCCAGCGATTCACATACTTTCTCGCCTCTTTTTTTTGCTTTTTGTGACTTTTGAACTGCACATAATTTACTAATTTGACACTCGGCTCTGACCAATCTCTCCCACTTTCTCACTTAACGATAAGGTTTGGCTAGAATCCTACTTGTGTCCTCCTTCATTCATTGCTGAGAGGAAGATTCTGTATATGAAAAGGTAATCAGGACGAATCGAATAAAAATCTCTTTTTTCGTCACACAAAGTCGTGCATTTGGGCTTCATTATCAAACTTTTTATAGTGTTGTGTTTTTTTGTTTTTATAGGTTTTTTTAAACCGCTAATTCAATAATAAAGAAAGAAAATGAGACGAATGCACGAACTGGTATGGTTTTTTTAAAATAATATTTAAATCGCGCGCACGACTTTTCATTCATATTCATTTTGAAATTCATTTTGCACGATTGTACAATTGCGGATCCCCATGAGTATCATATCTTTATTTAAATTGTTTCAGCAAATGCCACTTTATTCTTATTGTTGCTGTTGTGTGATACTTTAATCATTATGACAGAACATAGATAAATATTTTATTATATACTTTATTTCACTGACACATCAGCCTGTGATCAGAACCCACAGTGAAAGAGGGATTAGAAACCTAGAGGATCAGATGAAAAATGTTCCTCAATGAAGGGATTCTCAATAATCTTGTTCTGCAAAGATCAGAGATCACAAAGATCAAAGATCAACGAACAAACCGTGTTCCGTTTATGACCTTCCTTTGGTGTCCCATGCAACGTCTGGAGAAATCCGTCGACCTCCCAGTCCCATAGATCATTGAATCTGTAGAGTAAAATTGTCTAATCATGTCACATACTATTTCTCAGTCCTCTGTCAAGGAATGGGCAACATTTGACCGATTGTCTATTTCTCTTTTTAAATTGGTCTATGCAAATCCTTGAAGGGATACTGTATCGGCGTAAAGTCATGGGACGCTTTTTCATTTTTTTATAACTTTTGATCCAGGAAAGCAATCAAGCTGATCTTTTGAGTCAATATTGAGAATTTATCAAGGAATATTACCATGATGTGTTGGTGTAATTAACTTAGTTATTTTTTGCGTAGTGATGACGCTACCAAAGTCCACTTTTTTTTGAAAATTCCCATTTCTTTAGTGAAAAGCCCTGTTCTTTGGGAACACTGTGAGTGTGGGGACCCCCACTAGGGCTGTACAGTCAAACAATCCGGAATGACTCCGACTCCGATTTCAAGCTGTAGCAGGATTGCAACTTTGACCTCCAAAATTTGTAACTCGGCTTCTAGATGTGCTAACAACCCGTTCTAAGTGCCAAAATGATGCTAGTGACGAGTGATGTTTATCCCCATAATATGGTAGTCATAGCTCGCAATTTGCCCTCATGGCATAAAATATTTTTTTGGGGGATGACTGATTTTGAGACCCTACCGTTCAGAGGGCAGGTTTTTCTAAAATTATGGTTCCTGCGCAATCAGCTTTGCAATGTATCACATATGTATTTCCCTTATTTTGGTTTAGTTCCGATTCCTATCAGATCCGCAACGTGCGTTAGGTTGAGGTCTACTCGGTGCTTACTCTTGCGCGTTCTCTCTCACTGCTCTCGTCCCTGGGCCTCTATTGATGAAATCCCTTAGTTTCAATGCACCTATACTTGTTAGAGATGTTCAGGAAAGTTTTGAATCTATTGCCGAACTTTGATCTTTGATCTTTGTACTTTGATCTTTACTCGCTGAACCCGAGTAGACCTCATCATAACTTTTGCTACGGATCTGAAAGGAATCGGAACTAAACCAAAATAAGGGAAATAAATATATGATACATTGCAAAGCTGCTTGCGCTGAAACCATAATTTTATAAAACCTGCCCTCTGAACGGTAGGGTCTCAAAATCAGTCCTTCCAAAAAAAAATTTTTTTTAAAGCCCAGAGGTCTAATGACGTGCTATGACTACCATATTATGGGGATAAACATTACTCGCCACTAGCATCATTTCAGAACTTAGAACGGGTTGTTAGCACATCTAGAAGCTGAGTTATAAATTTTGGAGGTCACAGTTGCGACCCTGCTACAGCTTGAAATCGGAGTCGGAGCCATTCCGGATTGTTTGACTGTACAGCCCTAGTGGGGGTCCCCACTCTCACAGTGTTCCCGAAGAACAGGGCTTTTCACTAAAGAAATGGGAATTTTCAAAGAAGTGTACTTCGTTAGCGCCATCACTACGCAAAAATTAACAAAGCTAATTACACCAAAACATCATGATAATATTCCTTAATAAATTCTCTGCATTAACTCAAAATATCAGTTTGATTGCTTTCCTGGATCAAAAGTTATAAAAAAATGAAAAAGTGTCCCATGACTTTACGCCGATACTGTAGGTGACATGTAAGAAATTAGCATGGCCATTATTCAAAATCGCTTGGCGAAGTGGTAAATCCGCGGACTTACGTTGCAGTTTCAAAACCTACTGCGGAACTTTTCAATTTTCAAAAAAATGCGCTTTTGTCTGCACTATCAAGCAAGATTCATTCATATTTCTCGCAATCAATAAGCAGAATTGCATAAAATAAAATTTGTACGGTATTACAGAAAGCTAGTCTTCTCAGTTTATTCACGAAAATATTCGCGGACTCCATATTTTAATGTTCAGAAAAGAAAAGAAACCCAGCGATTCACATACTTTCTCGCCTCTTTTTTTTGCTTTTTGTGACTTTTGAACTGCACATAATTTACTAATTTGACACTCGGCTCTGACCAATCTCTCCCACTTTCTCACTTAACGATAAGGTTTGGCTAGAATCCTACTTGTGTCCTCCTTCATTCATTGCTGAGAGGAAGATTCTGTATATGAAAAGGTAATCAGGACGAATCGAATAAAAATCTCTTTTTTCGTCACACAAAGTCGTGCATTTGGGCTTCATTATCAAACTTTTTATAGTGTTGTGTTTTTTTGTTTTTATAGGTTTTTTTAAACCGCTAATTCAATAATAAAGAAAGAAAATGAGACGAATGCACGAACTGGTATGGTTTTTTTAAAAATAATATTTAAATCGCGCGCACGACTTTTCATTCATATTCATTTTGAAATTCATTTTGCACGATTGTACAATTGCGGATCCCCATGAGTATCATATCTTTATTTAAATTGTTTCAGCAAATGCCACTTTATTCTTATTGTTGCTGTTGTGTGATACTTTAATCATTATGACAGAACATAGATAAATATTTTATTATATACTTTATTTCACTGACACATCAGCCTGTGATCAGAACCCACAGTGAAAGAGGGATTAGAAACCTAGAGGATCAGATGAAAAATCTTCCTCAATGAAGGGATTCTCAATAATCTTGTTCTGCAAAGATCAGAGATCACAAAGATCAAAGATCAACGAACAAACCGTGTTCCGTTTATGACCTTCCTTTGGTGTCCCATGCAACGTCTGGAGAAATCCGTCGACCTCCCAGTCCCATAGATCATTGAATCTGTAGAGTAAAATTGTCTAATCATGTCACATACTATTTCTCAGTCCTCTGTCAAGGAATGGGCAACATTTGACCGATTGTCTATTTCTCTTTTTAAATTGGTCTATGCAAATCCTTGAAGGGATACTGTATCGGCGTAAAGTCATGGGACGCTTTTTCATTTTTTTATAACTTTTGATCCAGGAAAGCAATCAAGCTGATCTTTTGAGTCAATATTTTTTGAATTTATCAAGGAATATTACCATGATGTGTTGGTGTAATTAACTTAGTTATTTTTTGCGTAGTGATGACGCTACCAAAGTCCATTTTTTTTGAAAATTCCCATTTCTTTAGTGAAAAGCCCTGTTCTTTGGGAACACTGTGAGTGTGGGGACCCCCACTAGGGCTGTACAGTCAAACAATCCGGAATGACTCCGACTCCGATTTCAAGCTGTAGCAGGATTGCAACTTTGACCTCCAAAATTTGTAACTCGGCTTCTAGATGTGCTAACAACCCGTTCTAAGTGCCAAAATGATGCTAGTGACGAGTGATGTTTATCCCCATAATATGGTAGTCATAGCTCGCAATTTGCCCTCATGGCATAAAATATTTTTTTGGGGGATGACTGATTTTGAGACCCTACCGTTCAGAGGGCAGGTCTTCTAAAATTATGGTTCCTGCGCAATCAGCTTTGCAATGTATCACATATGTATTTCCCTTATTTTGGTTTAGTTCCGATTCCTATCAGATCCGCAACGTGCGTTAGGTTGAGGTCTACTCGGTGCTTACTCTTGCGCGTTCTCTCTCACTGCTCTCGTCCCTGGGCCTCTATTGATGAAATCCCTTAGTTTCAATGCACCTATGCTTGTTAGAGATGTTCAGGAAAGTTTTGAATCTATTGCCGAACTTTGATCTTTGATCTTTGTACTTTGATCTTTACTCGCTGAACCCGAGTAGACCTCATCATAACTTTTGCTACGGATCTGAAAGGAATCGGAACTAAACCAAAATAAGGGAAATAAATATATGATACATTGCAAAGCTGCTTGCGCTGAAACCATAATTTTATAAAACCTGCCCTCTGAACGGTATTTTCGAAAATAAACGATTTTCATATTGATTATGTACATTGCAAAGTACTAAGACAGAATGATACAGAAAGCAAGTTGGAAACCGATTCAAACACAATTCTGATTTTTACCACGCGTTCAGAACGAAAATGTTCGAGAAATGGTTGAAAGGAGAGATCAGTCATTGAGCTTTGGCTGAATATTATTCACATCATTAGTACTTCACAATAAGCCGCATAAATGAAAACATTTCAAACATGAGATATTTTGAAATTTTCAGGCCATGACCCCCGGGTCATGAAAATCGAAATTTTCAAATTGATCCAAGTGATGGGCTTCTTGTGTCATTTTACTCGTCTCACCTTTAAACTTTAAGTGGACCACAATTCCGCACCAATCGTTTGGAAAATACAACATTTGTTTTCCATCGATGACGGAAGTTCGAGCAAAAAATTCGACATAATGGTCGATCGGGAAGAATCAAGTTTTAAGTTAAATCAATGTAGAATTGCTTAGGCTACAATACCTGGTCGGAAATTTTGGGCACTCACTAAAACAAGGGATGATTTGTCCGAAAAAACAAAATTTTGAGTCAAAAAAGTGGTTTAGGAATCAGCGCACATTCGATGCTAATAGTGAATTAGCAAGCACTGTGTACCCTAGACGCATCGCAGATGATATTTAGGCTTCATCTCAACAATTTGAGAAATTATGATTTTTTAAAGTTTTTTTTAAAATTATATTTTCTAATAGCCTGAGGGCACAAACAGGAAATTTCAGCCGTTTTGTGTAATAAGGGCCGGGGGCACTCCTAACACCCAAGTATGGATTCCCAGTTCTCATTGCTAGCGCACGTGTCCGGGGGGTGGTCGAGCCTTAAAAGGACCAGACCATGGTTCTCCAATTCTTCATGGCAACGATGATCGTTTTCTTCCTTGCCACCGCGGGAAGGTCAGTTCTATTCGATAGACCACTATGAAGGTTGGAGCAGACATCGTTGGTCTTGTGAACTTCGCAAGAAAGAGAAGGAGGAATTCGACTGGACAGTAGAGTCGTGCAAATCGCGAGACACGATCGGACTCTTTAGAGAACCATAATGGCGACAAAGATGAACCGAATCGGCTCAATAAAGTTATTTAAATGTAAAATGTAATGAATCTGAATGCGATAGCTCTAAAGAGAACAACGTTTGCTAAATGCGTTAAAGTTAATATCATGTTATAATAATTACCACAACTTGCAGGTTTCTGGTAGCTATTTTTCATTACGAATTTTTATTTAATTCGTTCGTGATTTCGAATAAACTACGTACACAAACATTTGGAAATGGATAAAATCCAGCAAAAGCATTTAAAATTTTCCCTTTGACTGAACTTCAAGTACTGATTCATTCGCGATTCCAGCGTCAGATTACAAAAAAAAAATAGTGTATATAGGAAAATAGTGTATATAGTATGTAGAATAGGTTTTGCCATCTTTCTGTCTTCACGAGTCACGAAAATAATTGCGGACTCCACCTTTAAGAAGGCCCATATCAGCCTCACCCCATTCTTCATCAACAATGAACTCAAATCCTCTTATCTTAGAGAAAGAAAATTAATCCCTAGGAGGTGATAGTATCTCTCTCATTCCGACGTCACCCACGATTGAGCTTTTATTCATTTGTGATATAGAATTCATCATCTGTCATCCGTTGTCGACATTTTGACCTCTGTGTATATTGATCGATCAACCTTTCTCTTAGATCAATTCAACTCTCAATTGCTCGTGTTCATTTTCAAAACAGTTCATATAGATTTTTTTTCAGTTGAACCATGAGGTCTCATCTCATTGTGGGTTTCACGTTACTGGTAATATGTAGTTCAGCTCCATTTAATCAATTAGATAATACCGAACCCACCCCTGATATTATTCCATCAAGCCCAACCCTTGTTACCACAGTAGAACCAGCGAGATCCCCGAAACAACCCGATCCCACCGTAGAACCAGCCACATCCCCGAAACAACCCGATCCCACCTTAGAACCAGCCACATCCCCGAAACAACCCGATCCCACCTTAGAACCAGCCACATCCCCGAAACAACCTGATCCCACCTTAGAACCAGCCACATCCCCGAAACAACCTGATCCCACGGTAGAACCAGCTACATCCCCGAAACAACCCGATCCCACCTTAGAACCAGCCACATCCCCGAAACAACCTGATCCTACCGTAGAACCAAACACATCCCCGAAACAACCTGATCCCACGGTAGAACCAGCTACATCCCCGAAACAACCTGATCCCACCTTAGAACCAGCCACATCCCCGAAACAACCCGATCCCACCTTAGAACCAGCCACATCCCCGAAACAACCCGATCCCACCTTAGAACCAGCCACATCCCCGAAACAACCTGATCCTACCGTAGAACCAAACACATCCCCGAAACAACCTGATCCCACGGTAGAACCAGCTACATCCCCGAAACAACCCGATCCCACCTTAGAACCAGCCACATCCCCGAAACAACCCGATCCTACCGTAGAACCAAACACATCCCCGAAACAACCCGATCCCACCTTAGAACCAGCCACATCCCCGAAACAACCCGATCCTACCGTAGAACCAAACACATCCCCGAAACAACCCGATCCCACCTTAGAACCAGCCACATCCCCGAAACAACCTGACCCCACCGTAGAACCAGCCACGTCCCCGAAACAACCCGATCCTACCGTAGAACCAAACACATCCCCGAAACAACCCGATCCCACCTTAGAACCAGCCACATCCCCGAAACAACCCGATCCTACCGTAGAACCAAACACATCCCCGAAACAACCTGATCCCACGGTAGAACCAAACACATCCCCGAAACAACCCGATCCCAAACAGCCCGATACTACTGTTGTCACGACCGTAGAACCTATCACATCCCCCAAACAACCCGATACTACTGTTGTTACGACCGTAGAGCCTATCACATCCCCCAAACAACCCGATACTACTGTTGTTACGACAGTAGAACCTAGCACATCCCCCAAACAGATTGATACTACTGTTGTTACGACCGTAGAACCAATCACATCCCCCAAACAACCCGATACTACTGTTGTTACGACCGTAGAGCCTATCACATCCCCCAAACAACCCGATACTACTGTTGTTACGACAGTAGAACCTAGCACATCCCCCAAACAGCCCGATACTACTGTTGTTACGACCGTAGAACCTATCACATCCCCCAAACAACCCGATACTACTGTTGTTACGACCGTAGAACCTATCACATCCCCCAAACAACCCGATACTACTGTTGTTACGACCGTAGAGCCTATCACATCCCCCAAACAACCCGATACTACTGTTGTTACGACAGTAGAGCCTAGCACATCCCCCAAACAGCCCGATACTACTGTTGTTACGACCGTAGAACCTATCGCATCATCAACACAGCCTGATACTACAGTAATTGATACAACTAGTCACATTTCAAGTTAGTAAATGTTAGATTTATACTCTTTTAACAGAAAATAACAAGCGAAATTCAAAAATTTTTAAAAAAATTGTCGAAAGCCGTTAACTTCGCCCATTGTTTGGAAAATTGTGGACAAAGATCAAAGATCAAACTTCAGCAATAGAGTAACAACTTCTTCCCTGTCGACCCGATCGGATTAATTTAATATATCATTGAATACGACAGTTCAAAAAATACATAAAAAGACATATCAAAAGAACTACACATACTCATCCGCTCCCATACTTATAAAGCGATGCATGACTTCGCCCATTTTTTGCGAACCTTATTTATCTAGCGATGCTGACCACGCCCATTTAACTTCGCGGGCTTAGACACTGATTTCAAACATTAACAACCCCAAATTCTTTATTTTTTTCGGAAAACGAGTTCAAGCAAGAGCTGGAATACGCCGACAGACGTCGGAGCATGACGGCGTCCCAAGAAGTTTGTCGACAGTGACGATTACCCTGCAAAACAGCAAATTACGAGATTCAACGATTTGAGCTTTGTGAACGATCACTTTGTATAGACCTCCGGTTTCTGTCAACGAGAAAGATCATTGAGCAGTGAAGATTACGTTGGCAAAGGCAAAGGCAAATGCAAAGGTAGAGACAATGAACAAAGGTGAAAAAAAAAGTAATCAAAAAAGATCTCCACAAAATTTTCGTCTTTTCGCGACTAGAACACAACATAACAGGGAAGAGAATCCAAGGACGGCTCGTACCTTCAAAGAAGCTTCAGAATCCAGAATCCTCCATTTGATGTCATCTAGGCAGTAACGAGAGATGTCATCATCTTAGTCGATGGGCTGAGGACGTCAATTGAAGACATCTCATGGGCATGACTGCTGATTCTGAAATGGATTTGACATGATTTATATGATTATGTAAACAAATTCAGACCCCTCTCCACACTGACCACACTGTCTCGTGGGCCAAAGGACAGTCATGGACAAAGTGTAGTAAATACAATTAAGGATAGGAAGGACACATTGCGCACATCGTCTGAGACCGTATCCATGGCGTAAGGCGTACAAGTTGACATGATGCCTACGTCTACACTCGTGACGTCACGTTTATCGACAAATTGTTTGTAACGCTTCATGGATACGACCTCCGAATTATTATTGAATAAGGAGCAGAAGAATATGAATAAAGTTGAGAGGTGGTTAGAAGAGAGAGAAATGCAACATCAGAAAGGTACAATATATCAAGATATAGACGCACAAAATGATGGTATGCATCGAGAGGAAGATCACTTCCCTTCCTTCCATCTCTCTCATAAACATTATCGATTGATGGTCAACTCTCTTCCTTAGTGATCGATTGGTATGATCATGGATGTAAGAGAGATAGAGAGGAAGAGATGGAAAGGAAGAATGACTGATGATGAACGAAAGACAGAAGATTCATACATAGATTAGCTTTGAACGATGAAAAGGAGAGATTGAAAGAAAAAAGAAAAGACAGGAACAAAACGAAAAGAAAAGAAAATAGATCACGAAAATGACAATAGCATTCGCTGCTTTTCTTTTCTTTTCGTAGCTTTTCAACCATTAGTGGTACATACCTTAAAAATGCTGATTGATCGACGACGACATCGAAGATGGGCCGTAGAGGGTGTAGTAGAGCGCAGAGATACGTTGAAGGAATCTGAAAATGAAAAGAATAAGAATAAGACCACGTAGAACGTGATTAACATAAGCAATCTAGAGTTTAATAGACTAAGGATTAAAGCGATCACATATACAAATGAACAAGATTTGAAGAAATAACGATCAAAAACGGTGTAATTAGTTGCAAATCAAGTGTTCTATTAGTCCTATATCACAACAAAGAAAAGGTAGAGAGAGGTAGAGGTAAGGTAGAGGAAGAGAGATGGTGAGGTCAGGGAGAGGTAGAAGGAGAGGTAGAGAAAAGGAGAAACATCTAGACGGAGAGAGTATAAATTTAAAGAAGTTATACGAAGAAAAGCAAAGCGGCAGGTTGTTCCAATGAAATTGGCGGGAATAGAAGGAGCCAATGAATGACAAATAATATCGATCATCTCCTTTCCTTCTCTGTACTCTCTCACTAACCATACTATCTCGCGTTCTATCTCGACATCGTCTTCCCTCTCTTACATTTGCACACTTTCTCACTCTACTATGATCAAAGAACGATCACATTATTGCGTGTGATCATTACATGACTGTTATAACATGTTACAGTCGAAGTACAGTACGATAGTTATGAAGTGAAATAATGCATTTATCATATTAGGACTGAATTCACCAGTTTACATGACAGTAATTTACTTTTGTAAGTGAACAAGGTACATTAAGATGGAACTGAAACAGGTGAGAAATAGACAACCATTCTTTTTCTTGGCAACGTGCCAAAATTAAGCTTTATAGTCATATTCGAAACAATTCTCCACAAACAGAAAAAAAGTGTACTCCACAGTACACAAGATCATATAATTGTTACATTGAACATGGATCTTTGATCTTTTGAAAATCTTTGATCTCTAATCTTCGCATATTGTTCTTTGATCTCCTTCATTTGATCTTTGGTCTATATAATTTGATCCTTGATCTCTGATCTTCTTGAACGTTATGGATAAAATGGAGAAAGATCAGGTTTATGATCGAAGATGAAAGTACATAGATTAGATCAAAGATCATTTCCCGTTGTGTCTTAGGCTAATATTCGCTATCATCAATCGATATTATAGGCGTTCAGAATAATGGCGACCTTTCCAGCTTTCGATAGTCGGGTGCGGCGATACTCTTGGTTGTGTGGCCGGAGTTTTGCAGCGATCGGGCGCCAACTGGCGTCATTCTGGCCGAAAGTGTGGCAAGTATGGCAGTGTGTCCTTATGTGCAATTCGCATGAAACTTGTTGAGTATCGAATAATGCATCACCACAGCCTGAATCTGAAATTTGGTTAAATTTGGACAATTTTTCATTTTGAATTATTTTAGGAGAAGTAAGTCCCCGTTTTCCCCTCCCCCTCCTCATCCCAGTCTCTCTCCTCTTCTTCTCCTTTCCTTTCGCCTGTAGAGAGAACGGAATGGACTCTCTCTCTCTCCGTGCTCTCTCACTATTGCACACTCTCTCATAGTGTCTACGCCATAGAACATATCGGCCTTAACTTAGCCCTTAAAAGACCTTATCCGTTAAGGTTCCTAAGCTCATAATGAATGGACAGAGCAAGGGGAATAATGTGATCCAGTCATCTGACTGCATGCATCATCATCATGTATCATGTATCACTCCCAAGGGAGCATAGTTACTTAAGGACATTTACTTTTGTAAGTAAATAAGTTACATAAAAGGTGGAGACCCGCGAATGATCATGCAAATCTCTTACATCTCGCTTATGGAAGTGTTTAGTGATATGCAAGAAGATAGGGAGACTACTTATCGTTCCCTTATCGTAGTGGTAAAACTTCTGACTAGAAAGCGCATGGTCGCGGGTTCGAATCCTATTGCCGAACTTTCCTTTTTTCAAAAAGCGCGCCTTTGCCTGAGTTTGCTAGCATGATTAATTCATGATTCTAGCGAGCAATAAGCTAAATTAGCATAAAATATATTGTGTACGGTATGTAGAATAAGTTTTGCTATCATTCTGTCTTCACAGTTTGTTCACGAAAATATTCGCGGGAGTCCACCTTTAAGATGGAATTGCATCAGGTGAGAAATAGACAACTAGTCTTTTCCTTGGCAACGTGTCAAAATTAAGCGTTACGGTCACATTCGAAACAATTCTCCGCAAACAGAAAAAAAGTGTACTCCACAGTACACAAGACCAGCTAATTGTTACTTTTAACATTTTTGCGAATAGAGTGGAGATACCAACAATCTTCCAATTTGTCATCAGATTCGTTATCAAAACCTTAAAATTTAAAATTTCCATGAGGATTATATATCATTTTAAAGATCTCTTTATGTTGATTTCAATGATACATCATTACTCCACAGTACACAAGGCGAAAAAATTTACAGTATCCATCGTTTTCGGAATTTACAGTACCCATCGTTTTCGGAGCAGTGTGATTTGAATTTTAATTGTTTTTTTCTCATCAATAAAAATTTTGTTTCAGTTTCTTTAGTCATTAAAACAACTTTTCATAACTGAAACTCATGATTAAGACTTTGAGAATCGAAAAATATTCAGTACCCACAGAAATAAATGATGAGATGCAATTCCATCTTAATGTAACTTATTTACTTACGTCCTTAAGTGTCCTTAAGTAACTATGCTCCCTTGGGAGTGATACATGATACATGCATGCAGTCAGATGACTGGATCACATTATTCCCCTTGCTCTGTCTATCCATTTTGAGCGGAACCTTAACGGATAAGGTCTTTTAAGGGCTTAGTTAAGGCCGATATGTTCTATGGCGTAGACACTATGAGAGAGTGTGCAAAGTGAGAGAGCACGGAGAGAGAGAGAGTCCATTCCGTTCTCTCTACAGGCGAAAGGAAAGGAGAAGAGGAGGAGAGAGAATGGGATGAGGAGGGGGAGGGGAAAACGGGGACTTACTTCTCCTAAAATAATTCAAAATGAAAAAATTGTCCAAATTTAACCAAATTTCAGATTCAGGCTGTGGTGGTGCATTATTCGATACTCAAAAAGTTTCATGCGAATTGCACATAAGGAAGTGCCCTTGCCACACTTTCGGCCAGAATGACGTCAGTGGAAACGTGCACATTATAGTATTGTTATAATTGACACCTTCAATACTATATATGATTTCTCGAATGTTCATTCATTTTTGTTTACGGTTTTCGATGTCTCAATATTTTTATGGAAATCAGAAACTTTTCCAATAAATTTTAATTTATATAGTAAACAAACGCTGTTAAAGATAGAAGACCCTCGAGTTTTTTCGTAATAAGAGTGTTCGGATAGAATGATAGAGATTCATCGCACGAATCGAAAGACATATCTGATATTGATTCTCGATATATTTAAAGCTCACTATTGAAAGTACACGTTTTTTAGAGAGTACCCATCCGATTTGAATACTTGGCTCCCTCATTTTCTCATTGTTCCTTACGCCAATTACCATATAATATAAACTATATTCGACATGCTTCGTGGCGGGAGTCATCCATGCCAACTCAAGGGTCTCCTTCTTTAATTTCAGAGCAATCTGGAAATAGATTCTAAAAATAAAGTGGCTGCTCTATTATAGCATGGACACTCTGTTATATTACTTTGGTGGTGACCATTGCAATTTTTTATTTCATTAAATTATTTGTAGAAACTAAAGATTAACAAATGGAAACTAATGAATATGTTGATGACGGAGAATTTCATCTGCTTCAGAATATTTGATAAAGACATCACGATTCGAAACAGATTTTGTTGTCTGCTTTGATAAACTTTCAATGTTTTAATCCCTTAGAGTGATGAATATCACCATCATATCGATTGATCATGATTTAGAATCCACAATTATTCAGTTTTATCATATCAGTGGTAAGATTTGCAATTCGTTTATATAATTTTCATTTGGTATTCTACAGGAGTGGTGTTCCTAATATTCAATATCTCTGTATGTTTATTGATTATTTTTGATTCCGATAAAAGAAGTGCAGGCTATAGGAAGTATCTACTCTGGCTTGAAGTATGTTCAAACTCTAATATTTTATTACATTTGTGTTAACAATAAGCGTGTCGGCGGTCACGTTTTACGTATGCAGCAACGCATAAGACAAAACTTACATAGCCCATATTTTTACTTTCCCCTATCATTCGAAAAAAGCTCAAATTCGTTTTAAAAAATACGATTTAATAGTTTATGATTAGGCTGTTTTGTGCACTTTTGTTTTTTTAAAGATCGTAAGTGAATAAACATCAGATCAGCTCAGCAGTAAGTGATCTCTTCTTCACCGTTGATTGTCCAATTCCACTTCCTAACGACCACATATTTTACTGTTCCGGATATGTTCCTTTTAATATGAATTTCGTCGCTGTTTTTGTAAGTTGGCGTATTATTGTATTATATTTTCTCATGAAAAATTTCAGTTGCTTCATATATTTCTTGCCATGCAAATATTTAATGCTACCTTCTATTGTGTTTGCTACAGAATGACGGTAATGCACTTTACGATAGATTTATTTATATATTCAACGCTTTAACTATTTTTCGACTTAATGAAAAAATATGATAAAAAGGAAGCGATTCCGGTAAGAGCAGGTCAAGTCTCCAAATATTATTTTTTTGTTTGGAATAAAAATAAATATCAATGTACTCCATGTGTCATGTCATATAAAATCAACAAAAGATAACGATGAATGTCATATTATTGTTGCTAGGCAATTGTTCCTATTGGACATCCGTTGCGATTTGATGGAATAAAACGAATCTTTCTCTATATGGCAATGCAACTATGGACGATTATTAGCTTAGCAATGCTAAGTCAAATTTTTCCGTTGATGGTAGCAGACGAGCAGGTGATTTATTAAAGGTGGTGTCCGGGTAATATTTTCGTGAACAAACTGTGAAGACAGAAATATAGCAAAAGTTATTCTGCATACCTTACATAAATTAATTTATGCTAATTTATCTTATTGATCGCTAGAATCATGAATGAATCCATGCTTGATGTACAGGCAAAGGCGCGAAATTTTGAAAATAGGAAAGTTCAGCAATAGGTTTCGAACCCGCGACGTTACGCTTACTAGTGAGCAAATTTACCACTGCGCTACGGGATTGATGAATGGTCGTGCTAATTTCTTGCATATAACTTGTCCCTTGCATAATAGATATGTTACACGTTTGCATAGACATTCGAGGGCCTCCATCTTTAAGGTGTCCCAAAAGTCTTCGCACTTATTCCATGCTGCATATATACAACATATTGCTTCGTACAACAAACGAAACAGCTTTGTTAATTATAAAAAAGTGGAGATAATCTCCACGTTTAGCAATAACGTACGACGGCACTAGGTCGAATGAGAACCTATGAATAATAACCGACTGGATGATAACCATTTGCATACTTTGTCTATTCATTAGCGCTTGTTTCTCATATGCAAATGGTTATCATCCAGTCGGTTATTATTCATCAGTTCTTATTCGACCTAGTGCCCGTACGACACCCACTTTTAATTTTAGCGGACAGTGTACTTCAACCAATCAAAAACCGATTTGAAGTGGTTGCTGACTCGGTATCTCGTTGTCAGTGGTAGGGCGTATAGGATATGAGTAATCACTTGAGGCACATTGGGCCGAAGAGATGACCGAATCTCTGGTATTTTAAAACCAGTAGTTTACTTATCAATCCCATTTGAAGTAGACTTTGAAGTCTACTTCTAGTTCGACTTACTGCAAGTGGTGTATAATACTGTAATACATTTCTTCAAATGTTATTTCACTTCTAGTAAACGTGCGGTAAACTTTTAGTCAGTGACCTAATTTAAGTAGAGTGAAAATACCAGAGATGAGGATGCGAAGGATGGTTGCTTTCTCTTAAACTGCTTGACTTGTGGCAGTTCGAAGAACCAGGTCTTCATTTGAACTGGGATGTCGCCACGAAAAAAAAGGGTTGTGAACTGACGATACCAGTAGAAGATAGTTATACGACACTGCACCCTTGGCTTGAACTGACGATACCAGTAGAAGATAGTTATACGACACTGCACCCTTGGCTTCATTGGCTGGGATCGTTAGTGATACGCTTCTGTTTCAGTCCGCACCATACGACACAAGTTAAGAATGACATGCCGGTGGTAACTATCATGGAAAAAGAGTTGGAAAATTAATCCTATATCATTTGCTGATCAAGGCAAAGCAATCCCTCTCGACCGAGAACGAGAGGTCCAAAGTACGCGCAGAAAAAAGTGCAAAGACTTTTAGGACACATAGTCTCACATTGTAATTTTCTTTTTTCCGCATTTTTCTGGCTGAAAAAAAGTATTCCTATAAATTGAGCTCCCTATGTATTTTGCATGCTTTCAGGACATTCCGGAAAAGTGTAAATGGATCACTAATTATCAAGCCAACATATACTTACGATTCGGAACTGTCGCTGACTATTCACTTATGATTGGTAATTGCACAGTCCAAATGCCTTTTCAGCACACGGGTAATCATGTCCCTTCACAATTTCCTAAATTTTTCGTGATGATTCTTTTAGAGTTAAAGGTGGACTTCCGCGAATATTTTCGTGAACAAACTGTGAAGACAGAAAGTTAGCAAATGTTATTTTACACATTGCTCACTATTTAATTTATGCTAACTCAGCTTATTGATCGCTAGAATCATGAATGAATCATGCTTGCAATCCAAGGCAACGGCGCCCTTTTTGAAAATAGGAAAGTTCGGCAATAGGATTCGAACTCACTACCATGCGCTATCTAGACAGAAGTTTTACCACTGCGCTAAAGGATTGATGAGTGGTCATTCCATCTTCTTGCATATCAATTGACACTTGCATAGGTGAAACGCAAGAGATTTGCATGAACATTCGCGGGAACACACCTTTAATGAGCCCTATTAATCACTGACAATGAATTTTTTAAAGTTTTATCGAGAAATTTCGTTATTTCACCACAACAAAGTAGATTTGTTTCAATTTCAGTGGTTCTGGGCTCTGAACTCACGAAAATCATGAGAAAAATATTTCGTTGCTTCACGGGAAGCACACAGGTTGTCCCGGATACACAATGGGGAACAACGCGGTGATGTATTCTGTTAGTGATACTAACACAGTCAAGGTTTTCAGCTACTTCTTCGTCTTTTGCTGTCGTTTATATTCCAATCACATTTTTCGTATTAATCAGTTATCGCGAACTGAAATCAGGAATGAAATTTGCGAGTGAAACTACAAAACGGTATTGAACTATTCCAAATTTATTGTATCAGAAATCTCAGAAATGAATTTTAGTTATCAACGGCGTGCTATGCGAGCTCTTACTATACAAGTTTGAGAATTTCGATGCGCAAAACACAAAATAATTTTATTTCAGATCGTTATTCCGACATCTTTATGGGTCATACCTATCTTGGTCGTGTTAGGACTATTCATTTATGGTTTTTATGATATGAATGAAAAATGTGTGCAGAAACATTGGAGTAAGTTGAGCTTCTTTCTTGAACAGATTATCGAATATCTTTTCACCGAATTAATATATCGATCAGGAAAATTAAAATATTTTCCAGTGAACAAACTCTCCTCCACAATATTGCTTGTACTCACCTGTCATACATTCTTCCATTCACTTACTATCCTCGCCTCAACTCTATCATATAAACATACTATTGACGTAATTTGTAAACGTATTGTCACTTTGATTTCGAGGAACCCTAAGACCATAGAAGTTAAAAGTCAAAAACAGTCACTTTCGAATATGACTAGTACATAATTAATTTTATGTAATTGGAATTTTCATATGATGATATTTTTAAATATATTGTAAATATTGTTATTTTGTGATTTTTGTGCTCTAAACAAAGGTAAACGAAAAAGCTCATTTTGCTTTCCGGTGTCTTTTATAGTAATCCATTTTTATCGATATTTGATAGTCTATAGAAACATATTGATAAATGGTTGACTGAGAAGAAAGTTATGGCCGAAAAAAAACTAAATACGTTAGAACATTAGACAGCACTTTTTTGGTTATTTTTAGTTCGGTAAGATTTTTTTTGCTGAGTCTGAACAAAAAAATTATTGATCAAATTGATTTTTTGTCTCTGCCATGGTGCAAATGAACTACCGAACATGAACGAAATTAAAATGATGAAAAATCGTACTGCAAGAGTTTAACTCTTTTTTCGTCACACAAAGTCGTGCATTTGGGCTTCATTATCAAACTTTTTATAGTGTTGTGTTTTTTTGTTTTTATAGGTTTTTTTAAACCGCTAATTCAATAATAAAGAAACAAAATGAGACGAATGCACGAACTGGTATGGTTTTTTTTTAAATAATATTTAAATCGCGCGCACGACTTTTCATTCATATTCATTTTGAAATTCATTTTGCACGATTGTACAATTGCGGATCCCCATGAGTATCATATCTTTATTTAAATTGTTTCAGCAAATGCCACTTTATTCTTATTGTTGCTGTTGTGTGATACTTTAATCATTATGACAGAACATAGATAAATATTTTATTATATACTTTATTTCACTGACACATCAGCCTGTGATCAGAACCCACAGTGAAAGAGGGATTAGAAACCTAGAGGATCAGATGAAAAATCTTCCTCAATGAAGGGATTCTCAATAATCTTGTTCTGCAAAGATCAGAGATCACAAAGATCAAAGATCAACGAACAAACCGTGTTCCGTTTATGACCTTCCTTTGGTGTCCCATGCAACGTCTGGAGAAATCCGTCGACCTCCCAGTCCCATAGATCATTGAATCTGTAGAGTAAAATTGTCTAATCATGTCACATACTATTTCTCAGTCCTCTGTCAAGGAATGGGCAACATTTGACCGATTGTCTATTTCTCTTTTTAAATTGGTCTATGCAAATCCTTGAAGGGATACAGTATCGGCGTAAAGTCATGGGACGCTTTTTCATTTTTTTATAACTTTTGATCCAGGAAAGCAATCAAGCTGATCTTTTGAGTCAATATTGAGAATTTATCAAGGAATATTACCATGATGTGTTGGTGTAATTAACTTAGTTATTTTTTGCGTAGTGATGACGCTACCAAAGTCCACTTTTTTTGAAAATTCCCATTTCTTTAGTGAAAAGCCCTGTTCTTTGGGAACACTGTGAGTGTGGGGACCCCCACTAGGGCTGTACAGTCAAACAATCCGGAATGACTCCGACTCCGATTTCAAGCTGTAGCAGGATTGCAACTTTGACCTCCAAAATTTGTAACTCGGCTTCTAGATGTGCTAACAACCCGTTCTAAGTGCCAAAATGATGCTAGTGACGAGTGATGTTTATCCCCATAATATGGTAGTCATAGCTCGCAATTTGCCCTCATGGCATAAAATATTTTTTTGGGGATGACTGATTTTGAGACCCTACCGTTCAGAGGGCAGGTCTTCTAAAATTATGGTTCCTGCGCAATCAGCTTTGCAATGTATCACATATGTATTTCCCTTATTTTGGTTTAGTTCCGATTCCTATCAGATCCGCAACGTGCGTTAGGTTGAGGTCTACTCGGTGCTTACTCTTGCGCGTTCTCTCTCACTGCTCTCGTCCCTGGGCCTCTATTGATGAAATCCCTTAGTTTCAATGCACCTATGCTTGTTAGAGATGTTCAGGAAAGTTTTTAATCTATTGCCGAACTTTGATCTTTGATCTTTACTCGCTGAACCCGAGTAGACCTCATCATAACTTTTGCTACGGATCTGAAAGGAATCGGAACTAAACCAAAATAAGGGAAATAAATATATGATACATTGCAAAGCTGCTTGCGCTGAAACCATAATTTTATAAAACCTGCCCTCTGAACGGTAGGGTCTCAAAATCAGTCCTTCCAAAAAAATTTTTTTTTAAGCCCAGAGGTCTAATGACGTGCTATGACTACCATATTATGGGGATAAACATTACTCGCCACTAGCATCATTTCAGAACTTAGAACGGGTTGTTAGCACATCTAGAAGCTGAGTTATAAATTTTGGAGGTCACAGTTGCGACCCTGCTACAGCTTGAAATCGGAGTCGGAGCCATTCCGGATTGTTTGACTGTACAGCCCTAGTGGGGGTCCCCACTCTCACAGTGTTCCCGAAGAACAGGGCTTTTCACTAAAGAAATGGGAATTTTCAAAGAAGTGTACTTCGTTAGCGCCATCACTACGCAAAAATTAACAAAGCTAATTACACCAAAACATCATGATAATATTCCTTAATAAATTCTCTGCATTAACTCAAAATATCAGCTTGATTGCTTTCCTGGATCAAAAGTTATAAAAAAATGAAAAAGTGTCCCATGACTTTACGCCGATACTGTAGGTGACATGTAAGAAATTAGCATGGCCATTATTCAAAATCGCTTGGCGAAGTGGTAAATCCGCGGACTTACGTTGCAGTTTCAAAACCTACTGCGGAACTTTTCAATTTTCAAAAAAATGCGCTTTTGTCTGCACTATCAAGCAAGATTCATTCATATTTCTCGCAATCAATAAGCAGAATTGCATAAAATAAAATTTGTACGGTATTACAGAAAGCTAGTCTTCTCAGTTTATTCACGAAAATATTCGCGGACTAAAAGAAACCCAGCGATTCACATACTTTCTCGCCTCTTTTTTTTTTGCTTTTTGTGACTTTTGAACTGCACATAATTTACTAATTTGACACTCGGCTCTGACCAATCTCTCCCACTTTCTCACTTAACGATAAGGTTTGGCTAGAATCCTACTTGTGTCCTCCTTCATTCATTGCTGAGAGGAAGATTCTGTATATGAAAAGGTAATCAGGACGAATCGAATAGTTGAGTGTTCTGTAAGTTATATTGATTGATATCGATTCATTTCGATTTGTGTAAATACCGTAGACAAGTATAGATCTTGAGTAATATAGGTGGTGAAGTCCTTAACAACTCCACATCATCATATGTCCTCTTCGTCTCATTTCGGTTCTTATCCCTGTAAACTCATTGTGGTAGTCAAAAGTCAGGAAAACGAGGGAAACGATGAGCTTTTTTGTTTTTTCTTTGCATATTTTGAACGAAACTTTTGTTAAATGGCTGCATTGTGAATTGCATTATGGCTGCATTAAGATCACTGTTCTGGCAGATATTCGTAAAGATCCGAAGGAATACCTTCTCCATGGTAATTCGGACAATCTCATCTCCGCTAAGACGAACATGAGAGACCATAGATAATCGACTCGGCCTTGCTCGTTTCCGTCTGCTGCCGACACCGACGCATACAAATTCGTCCCTCTGAAATCATGGATCTGACATACCGTAACCTTTGGGTGCAGCGTAAACGTTTTCCACACACAAACCTGAACTCGACATTCCCTCTAGGCTTACGGGTCTTCATGGTCTCGCCATCCTGCAATGATATGGACAACTACCACACTCTTATTGTCAGCGGCGTTCCTACTTCTCATACCTTCGTTACGAAATCTCTCGATAGTCCAAAGTTGCAAACATGAAGAACTTGTGGATCAGTCCCTCCTGCTTGATCGCCGAAAATGAGGTTCTCAGGTTTGATGTCATGGTGGATAAAGCCGATCTGAGAAAGAGGTTACGGTAAGAGCTTTGATCTTTGATCTTTGATCTCACGTCATGAAGTTGCTTGAGTCCGTACAGTGCCTGAATGTCAACTCTAAGTGTCGTCGACACTGAGCATAGCTTCTGAGCGAATATTATTGTTTTCCCAACTGGATCTCTTTCATAGTTTGATTTCAAATGACATAGAGAAGGTCCAAGCATAGTTGTAATAATGAATGAATATGATGAACTCTTCCCTGACTGTAGGAGTTCGATAACAAACTTCTTTCCTTTAAGACTGGTCAGAATCTAAAATCAAAGATCAGACAAAGAATATCAAAGAGTAAGATTTACATCAACTTCAACCATATAAAATTGGAGTTTAGCTCTATCCACAACCTTCAAAGCTGCTTTCTGCGACGTCTCAATATTCTTGACCTTAAAAGATCATAAAGTTATGATCAAAGAATGAACAACGATCATATAATCAGAAATCGAAAGACCAAGCATTGATTTGTTTTTTTTTTCCATTTTGATTTGTCATTGCATAACAAATCAAAAATCAAAAATCATTGGATGGGACATCGAAAGATCAAAGATCAGAGATCATTAGAAACGTACCATATAGAATCCTCCCTCTCCTAATTTTTTCACTACCATCCAATTTCCTCCTATCACAGTTCGTATTGAAACTTGACACGACTGTTGAGACGCTGAAGTGATAACGGCAATATTACGGTAAGAGATCTGGAGATACTGTAAGTATTGTAATAAGGAAAAGTGAACTGACTAGACTTGAGGGGCATGACGTGGCAGAACGACCGAGGAAGAGAACAGCAGACGTGGATAATGAAAAGGAGGAATGAGGAAGGAATGATGACTAACTCATTTCACCATTTTCGCTTTTTTTCCCATTCTTTTGATTTTTTTCTCATGACAGGCGTGTTATTACATTAATGGATGTCGATTAGCTCATAATCTCATTTACTAACAAATTTCTTCAGAAATTTAAGAGCTTTATATCACCATTGACACAGAGGGTTTATCACTTGGGACCCAACATGGTCCAAAATTTACGCCGACGCAAACGTAGCGAAATGTAACGCGTGTTTACGTGAGGGCATAGGCGCGCAATTCGGTGTTACATTTAAGCCAACTTTAGTTTTGGAGTACTTTGGGTCTCGAGTAGAAATCCCTTATGTGGTGTTACATTTTCAACACGTGCGCACGCCGTAACCTCCGCCGTAAATTACAGAGACGTTACGAAGACGTTACGACGGAGGTTACGGCTTGCGCACGTTTTGAAAATGTAACACCGCATTATGGATCATAAAATTACTGTAAAATATAACGGTGGTGAACCATTATTAATCAATGGTTAAGGTAATTTCTTACCGTATCCCAATTGACTTTCATGTCGAGACCCAACACACTACAAAATGTAAGTTGACAGACACGCCAACGTCTCGCAAATATAACACTGTATAAGGCAAATGTAATGGCGCCATAGTGAACTGTAATTCACTGATCTCCCGATGATGTGTTCATTGATAATCTCTCAATGTACAAAGATCAGAAATCAGAATATCAAAGATTGTTGTTTTTTTGGTTATTTTTTGGTAAGAATTTTTTTTTGCTGAACCTGAAATAAAAATTGGTCAATATTATTTTTTGTCGTACATGCGAATCTCGATATCTTTTTTTAGCTCTTACACACACCTTGAGTATCTGCTCATATGCGAACGCCTATTCCGGCAGGTAGTCGTCATCAAGTTCGTCCCATGCTTTTAGAAGGGGAGTCGAGGGTCAGGTACTTGATAATGGACATCTGCCATGTGATTGGAGAGAGAACATCGCCGAAAGTTTTAGTGGTCCTGGCCAAAGTGGGAATAGGATAGGTGTAGAAGCACGTCTTCGCGGATGTGCTTGGTATAATACTTCTTATTGATCTCTACGCATCGAGTGGAAAAAACGAGAAGGGGCTTTCCAGTTTTGCAAACGGCTCAAACCTTGCTGTAATGTGGATGGCTGATATGACAAGTGACTCCAGCTCTCTTGTAGGATTCTTCAGTATCAGAGGGAACTGTTCTCGATCGTACAAAAGTGCGCGTACCTAGTGCAACGAGGAAAGAGTTGAGGGCACTTTCTCAGCGGTGCTTGAATTCTCATTTTAGGATATTTTTAATCGTAGAAATTTTTTGAAATTAGGATGGAATACGGGAATACTTTTAACCTTTTACCATTTCATCAAATTAAAGCAGATATGAAAACTATTTGCAGGCTATCACATGTCCACCATGCTGTCATTGTTGTCCATGCACACAACACATTGAATGTTGATGACTCACATAAAAGAGGATTACTTTTACCTTACGTGTCCGTCACGTAAAATTGCGTTAGATTTGTACACGTAACTTTGTAGTGTCTTAAAAAGAATTAGGTAAAAGTAGAATACTCTGATTGTTCATAAAAAAATTTACCATTATTGATCGATGGTTTCTCGCCGTATCCAATAGGCAATCAGGGTTGTCCACTTAGGACACAGCACACTCCTAAACTTGCATGGACCTATACGTAAGCGAAATATAACGCTACTACAGGTGACGGCGTATGAGCGTAAGTGTAGCGACGCATTAAGCATAAAATGGATGTATACAGCGACGATGAACCGAATCAATGTAATAAATTAAAGACTGATCAAAATCTTGTAGATAAGGAATGCTTCATTTAATTTCAAAATATCATTATACTTCAAATAGATTAGATATCATGTATCAATCATCCCAACCCAACCCGGAACTGGCCATCGGTGAGAGTAAGGACCACACCATGGTTCTCTAATTCTTCCTGGCAACGATGATCGTCTTCTCCCTTGCCACCGCGGGAAGGTCAGTTCTATCCGATAGACCACTATGAAGATTGGAGCAGACATCGTTGGTCGTGTGAACTTCGCAAGAATGAGAAGGAGGAATACGACTGGACAGTAGTGTCGTGCAAACCGCGAGGCACTTTCGGACTCTTTAGAGAACCATAATGACGACAAAGATGGCCCGAATTGGCTCAATAAAGTTATTTAAATGTAAAATGTAATGTATCTGCATGCGATAGCTCTAAAGAGAACAACGTTTGCTAACTATAAATGCGTTAAACCTAATATCATGTTATTGTCCGTATAAAATGTGCTTGCATAATTGCATTGCTACTGCTGCTAAACAGAGGAAGAACTATCGATTAACTCCCCACTCTTTCCTCCTTTCCTTCCTCGCTCTCTCTGATCTACCTACCCTCTCCCCGGTGCTCTCTCTCTCTAAACATAGAAATTCATTGTGGCAGTGGTTGGCTATTCTCGTACCAAATAAACAAGTGTATTTTATACGGTCAATATAATAATTACCACAACTTGCAGGTTTCTGGTAGCTATTTTTCATAACGAATTTTTATTTAAATCGTTCGTGATTTCGAATAAACTACGTACACAAACATTTGGAAAGGATAAAATCCAGCAAAAGCATTTAAAATTTTATAATTCGCAGCACAATATTTCGAAAAAAATTTAGGCTGTTGACTAGTCTCCCTTTAACGACTAGTACATTCTGAGAACAATTCATGTGTGCAAGAAGTTAGAGTTTACTCCCGCTGACCATGGTGATGGGTGACCAATTGCCGAAATTTTCAATTTTCAGAAAGCACGCCTTTGACTGAACTTCAAGTACTGATTCAATCGCGATTCCAGCGTCAGATTACATAAAAATAGTGTACGGCATGTAGAATAGATTTGCCATCTTTCTGTCTTCACAGTCACGAAAATAATTGCGGACTCCACCTTTAAGAAGGCCCATATCAGCCTCACCCCATTCTTCATCAACAATGAACTCAAATCCTCTTATCTTAGAGAAAGAAAATTAATCCCTAGGAGGTGATAGTATCTCTCTCTCTCATTCCGACGTCACCCACGATTGAGCTTTTATTCATTTGTGATATAGAATTCATCATCTGTCATCCGTTGTCGACATTTTGACCTCTGTGTATATTGATCGATCAACCTTTCTCTTAGATCAATTTAACTCTCAATTGCTCGTGTTCATTCTCAAAACATTTCATGTAGATTATTTTTCTTTCAGTTGAACCATGAGGTCTCATCTCATTGTGGGTTTCACGTTACTGGTAATATGTAGTTCAGCTCCATTTAATCAATTAGATAATACCGAACTCACCCCTGATATTATTCCACCAAGCCCAACCCTTGTTACCACAGTAGAACCAGCCACATCCCCCAAACAGCCCGATCCCACCGTAGAACCAGCCACATCCCCGAAACAACCTGATCCCACCGTAGAACCAGCCACATCCCCCAAACAGCCCGATCCCACCGTAGAACCAGCCACATCCCCGAAACAACCTGATCCCACCGTAGAACCAGCCACATCCCCGAAACAACCTGATCCCACCGTAGAACCAGCCACATCCCCGAAACAACCTGATCCCACCGTAGAACCAGCCACATCCCCGAAACAACCTGATCCCACCGTAGAACCAGCCACATCCCCGAAACAACCTGATCCCACCGTAGAACCAGCCACATCCCCGAAACAACCTGATCCCACCGTAGAACCAGCCACATCCCCGAAACAACCTGATCCCACCGTAGAACCAGCCACATCCCCGAAACAACCTGATCCCACCGTAGAACCAGCCACATCCCCGAAACAACCTGATCCCACCGTAGAACCAGCCACATCCCCGAAACAACCTGATCCCACCGTAGAATTAGCCACATCCCCGAAACAACCTGATCCCACCGTAGAACCAGCCACATCCCCGAAACAACCTGATCCCACCGTAGAACCAGCCACATCCCCGAAACAACCTGACACTACTGTTGTTACTACCGTAGAACCCATCACATCCCCCAAACATCCTGATACTACTGTTTTCACTACCGTAGAACCCATCACATCCCCCAAACATCCTGATACTACTGTTTTCACTACCGTAGAACCCATCACATCCCCCAAACATCCTGATACTACTGTTTTCACTACCGTAGAACCCATCACATCCCCCAAACATCCTGATACTACTGTTTTCACTACCGTAGAACCCATCACATCCCCCAAACATCCTGATACTACTGTTTTCACTACCGTAGAACCCATCACATCCCCCAAACAGCCTGATACTACTGTTTTCACTACCGTAGAACCCATCACATCCCCCAAACAGCCTGATACTACTGTTTTCACTACCGTAGAACCCATCACATCCCCCAAACAGCCTGATACTACTGTTTTCACTACCGTAGAACCCATCACATCCCCCAAACAGCCTGATACTACTGTTTTCACTACCGTAGAACCCATCACATCCCCAAAACAGCCTGATACTACTGTTATCACAACTGAAGAACCTATCACATCCCCAAAACAGCCCGATACTACAGTAATTGATACAACTGTTGTCACCTCACCATCCACTGAGTATCTTAGTTCCACTTCAACTCCGCTCATTTCGTCTACTTCACCAATCGATAAACCCACTTCATCGACTCCTGAACCATTGACATCGACTTCGTCTTCATCGACTAAGCTGATCACGACAGAGAGGACAACATTGTCGATCGCAACCACTGAGTCCACCAGACGGACTTCTCCAATGACAACGACTGGATCTACCACATTACGAACTTCACCTCCAACTATTTCGATGACGCTTTCGACTACTGCCTACGAGAGTACTACCACTACAGGTTATATATTTTTTATTGATTTTGAAATTTTATCATTTGTTCACGCTATGTAAATAATAGCGAAATCATCGCACTTTCTCAATATAGAAAGTTCTTTAGTTGAGTAGATCCTTTTGGTCATGGTTATTCCTATGTATGTATATGAGCCCTCATAAATGTCTATTTCTTTTTCAGAATCGACCAGTTCCTTGAGTATCGCAACGGCCGTTATAGTTTCGATTTTAGCAACGCTCCTGTGATAACTATGAAGACAATGATGGAAACAACATCCGGTGTTATGTATGATATGATAATGAAGATTTTTCACATAGTTCATGTTCACATCTATATTTCAATGGTCATTGCAAAGATCAAGTAATCCATAAATATTATTATAACAGTAAATAATTAGTTTAAATGTACCTTGAAGAAGGGAAAGCAGGAGATCTGTGGTGTGTTATTATAATGAAGGTGAAACCAACGATTTGACATTCTGTTGTGCAATAGATTCGAGAGGCAGGAAGCGTAACTCGTGTAGTGGAGTGGTTTGTTTTGGAGACCCACGAATGTTCATTAAGTATTCTCTTATGTGGATAATGAACAAGAAGCTATAATTCCCTCTCATCAATCTCTTGGCGCAGAGGCAACAGTGTTATTAACCAGTAAATTCTTGGTTATGGGTTCGAAACCTATTGCTGAACTTTTCAATTTTCAAAAAGTGCGCCTTTCCCTGTACTGTAAATTATGATTTATTTATAATTCAAGCAATCATCAATTAGTCGAAACAATAAATAGCGTATGGTATGTAGAATAACTTTTGCTATATTCCTGTCTTCGCAGCTTCTTCATGGAAATATTCGCCACCTTTATTAAACATGCGTTCATTTACATATTAAAATAGAGGTTTATACAAAAGAAATGTTCTGCGCTATTTTAGTGGGGCCGATAATTTGGTCGAACATTATTGAGTATCCAAAATTTGGCTACAAGACAAGCCCCACTTAAAAGTTGGACCAATAATTTGGTGGTTGGCCCTAAATTTGGTTCGAAGGGGGGGGGCTGTTATTTTAGTCTAGATTAATGGCTTAACTTTAGAGCAAATTGATGACCAACGACCAAATTATTGACCCCACTTCGAAACAAATTAATTGTCAACCACCAAATTTTTGGCTCAACCTATTAGGTGAATTCATAAGTAACGCTCGTTTTTTTGTCCCAACTTCAGTTGCCTCGTTCTTGCTCTGTTGTTATTGCCAGCATCCATGCTGTTTACACTATATAGGCCGTCCCTCGAATATCCTGCGATTGTTTTCGATTCACTTCACACGTGTCCTCCAGGCGAGAAAACCGCACAATTTCACCCCCGACGGAATTCACATTCGCAACGTTATTTTATTCCTCTTCCTCTCCGGCTTGAAACGCCCTGGCTTCCAACATCACCTAGCAGAGGTGTACCCCTCACATGTGCCTCACGTAACAGCGGTGAGAAAGTGAGTCGTCAAATTCGAGAAACAGGACTTTTCCCTCGAAAATGAAGATCAACCCAGTCGCCTACCGGAGGTGGATCTCGATCGATTGCTCCAAGAGGAAGAGTCTGATCCGTATCCCGATACCGGTGATATTGCAATGGCACTTGGGGTCAGCCAGAGCACTGTGGTACATGGCCTTCACACTCTCGGAAATAAGTGAAAATAAGGAAGATGTCTACCCCACGTCCTAGCCAACTACGACAAGGATCGCCAACTGGACATGACAAAGACTTTTCTAACTCTACGTCGCCGGCTTGTTTGGCTGGTCATCGATATAACCGGTGATGAAAAGTGGGTGCCCTACGATTACAAAGAGCCAATGAGACTGTGGCTCAGTGAGCGCGAATAGGCAGAAGATGTAACCAAACCCGATTTTCACCGCCAAAAAGTGATGTTGTGCATCTGGTATTCGGTACGGGGAGTCGAGAACTGGGAACTCCTCCCCGAGGGTACGACTGTCACGACACATGTCTACACTCTTTTGCTGCGGAAGCTAAGACTCCACCTCGAACAATCACGTGAGAAGAGCACTCGGATCTAATTTCAACATGACAACGCTCGACCTAATACCAAAAGAACGACCCAGGCTGAGCTAACGGGATGTGACTGAACTGTACTCCCCCACCCTCCGTACTCACCCTACCTTGCCGACTATGGTTGTCACCTCTTCGCGGCGCTCCATCACTTCCTCAAAGGGCAAAGCTTCAAAGACCGAACAACTATCCATACCGTACTCGACACCTATTTCCGGAATTTGCCCCAGTCCTTTTATCACGAAGGGATCCACAAACTGCCGGGTAGAAGGCAGAAGGTGACCGATACGAATGGAAAATATTTCTAGAATTCTGCATGGTTTATTAAATTTTTCTGACAATTTTTGTGGAAAGCCAAAAACGAGCGTTACTTATGAATTCACCTAATAGAAAGTGGGGCTTGTCTTGTAGCCAAATATTAGGCTCAACTTCAACCAAATTATTGGCCCCACTAACATTGCGGAGTTGTATGATGCTTTTGGTGTTTCGGCCAACGCATGTCTTACATAGATGTCTGATACAATGAAACGCCATGGTCGGGCAGTCATTCAGGCATAGTTCATTTCAAGTTTCAATTGGTTCAATACAGTTCGATACATTGCAATGACCTTTATCATGCACAGCTCCATTTGAGACGAATGGATGCTTCTAAAAGACTGATTAGTCTGGGCAATTGGTTCACGAGATATAATATTTCAATTCTACTGTACGATCTGACAAAGTTCGATTATGATTCACTCTATGTGCACAATTTGAGAAGCTACCGGATCTGAGTGACGCATAGACACAATGATTTGACAAAGTTGTACTACATCCTTGTTGAATAAAGGAGTACATATAAGTGTTGAATAAGTTTCACTACTTCACACAAAACTCGTAAGATTTTTTTGCATTCTTTTTCCTCGTCTTTCGAATTTAATCTAACGATGTTTTGTTTTAGGTCGAATGTGGTATCATATCGTGTTTGGTTTGATTGTAGTGTATGGACAGTTTCGTCAGGTTTCGATGCAAAATCGAACCCCACCCGAAAACAATCAGAATGAACCTGAAGCGGATCCACCTATTTCCAATAAAATTTCGGACGCAACAAACTCTTCTTCTGCAAATGATCCGGACACAAACGAATCTTCTTCAAACTCTACTGAAATGACGACTGCTTCAGTCCCAACATCGTCGGCTACAAATAATGTGTCAAGTTTGAATCAATGTGCGAGTATTTGTGTTTTCTGTCCTCGCAGAACTTTATGTAGCCGAAGATATCCAAAGGGTGAATCTAATTGTAAGCATATTGGACCATCGGATCATGACTGTGCACAATCGAAATCCACAACTGAGTCAATTTCAATCATAAGAACTCCAGGTAATCCTGCAAAAAAATTATCCTTAATATCATAATTGTTAATTACTGATATTCTTTTTTTTAAATCATATTATACAAGAGTCCTTGTATTCCAGACAGTTCAAACTAACCAGTCCTTCTCCAAATAGTCATAGTCTTATTGTTAGTCCCAACTAGTCTTTCACGCATACTAGTCCAAAAGATAAAAATCATTAATTTTGCAAAATGTTGGAAGAGCGAAATATTAATCCAGAGACAGAATAATATTTGAATAATATTCAATAGTAATAGAAGGATAATATTTGCTCTTTCCAGTTTCGTCGTCTTCAACAACACCCTTCGTTACACTTCTTCTTTCATTAGCAACATTTACATATCTAATGGAGAAACTATGATTCTTCAATCGTACTTCTTTCATTGACAAACGTCTTCTCGCCTGTATCTCAGTTCGAAATTCAACTTTTTTTCAATCGTTCGGATGATAATAAAGTAATTTATTGTATGGATCAATTTATCGTAGTCACAAGGAAATTGTTTTGCAATATTTCTAGCCTCGAAGACCTCACACCCAACTATGATCACAATATTCTCCGTTGAAAATATTTGTTTGTCTTTTGTCTTATATGATTACACGATGAAGTCCCTATGCATGTACTCTCATCATCTCTCAATGTATTCTATTACACTTTTGTCCTTATCAGTCTAAAGCCATCCTCCATTCTTCATTCTTTATTTCAAGCACATTCTTTTCTCACACATCGCCCTTTCGGACCAACACTCTCTCACTTTATTGTGATCTCTCGTCACAATCTCTCCATTGTTCTTGTCATCCTATTATCAGATAAGAATCGATAAAGATTCTCTGGTCTCTTCGACGAAAAACCAACCTCGTGTACTACCTCAATATTCAAAATATTTTTAAATCTTAAAATCATTATTTTAAATTCTTATAGAACACGATGTTTTTTGCAAACATTTGGTTTCATCTTAGTTTATCTTTTTTTAGTGTTTACTTTAGGTATGCAACCATTGGTTCTTCTTGTAGCATTAGCGGCCGTTGTATCGTCCGGACGAAACTATGCCGGACTATTTCACGGACGGCCAAGACACGGATTTGTCGAGTACTGTAATCTATTGTTATTTAATTATTGTGAGAAGTGAAAATAAAGGATATATAATATTAATTTTCAGCCACGGCGCTCGATTGGTTCACGATCGTGCAGGAAAACCCATTCCTGAGAGCAGGTGAGATCATGATTGTTCTAAAAGCCACAAAACGTGATTTTTATTCGCTCCAGAGAAGTTTCAAGAATGCATAATCTGAAAAGAAGATACGAGCAGAGTGTGGAAAATAGATAAATTACACATTAATAAAATGTGTAAAATGAAATTACAGCCGAAAAAATAATAGAGTGTTGAATATAATATATTCAACACTTTATTATCACACTACAGTGTATATAGAAGCTCTGGTGAAGGAGTTATAACAGCTTTTCCTCTGTTAGTTCAATTATGAATCATTTCAGAGCCGACGCTGATCCCTATCCCTTCTTAGTCAGAGCTAATTTCACCCAATCCGTCTCACATTATGACGCAGACAACAAAGATACTTATCAACAGGTTATCATTATCGATTGATATACTACACATGATCTCGTAATCTACTATTGATTAGTTTCATCGTTATGGATTTTCCAGAGGTACTGGTACAATCCGACTTACTCGAAGAACAAGAACGTAGTGTTCCTTCTAATTGAAGGAGAATCAGAAGCTACTGATAGATGGGTCGGATATGGAGGATATCAATGGCTCAAGGTAACCAACACTGATCAATATTGTGCTGCTCAAAAGTGAAAAGAAATGAACAGAAAAACAGAGAAAACTCACCTCGTTTCACAGATTCCCTCACCTCCTGTTCTATTCTTCCAGGATGTTTGAGCAGAGCACATATGTTATACTCTTAATAACTGCGAAATGTGCAGTAATAGAGTTACAGAGATATCTAGCTGCACTTATTGCATTGATATTCAGAGATATCAATATGTTTCAGCTCGCTGATATCCACGGAGCCGATGCCTTCCAATTGGAGCACAGATGCTTCGGGCACAGCAGACCCTACAAGTACGTTTTAAAAAGTCTTTCTGAAAATACAACGAAGCACAAGGTACACTCTTGCGTGCTGCAGTCTCTAAAATATCATTTCAGTGACCTGAGTCCCAGTACTCTCAAGTACTGTACAATGGAAGAGGCTCTTGAGGATATTTCCAGCTTCATCCAAGGTTAGAAACCAACAAAATCCCGAGCTATTTTTACTCTCCGCTCTGACTACGCACTCTCGTAGACAAAGAAAACGAGAGAACATTGTTAAGCTCGGGGTGCGCCTGTTAACCTACTTTTGTAAGGAGTTAAAACAGCTCGATTCAATATTATCTATAATTTTTATTTCATAATTTTTCCGAGAAATATTCTTTTTCAGGAATGAACACTCTATATAACTTCACCAGTCCCAAATGGGTCACTTTCGGCGGATCTTATCCCGGTCAGTTTGTTTTCTGATATGATTTATCTACAAATAAAACAACGCCAACTACACCACTTATAGAGTGGGTGACCTCTCTCAATGGTCTCTTCGACTTTCTCTTTGTTAGAGAACAGTGAAATAGTGTGCGCAATGAAGAGGCCATTGAGAGAGGTCACGCTCCCTTTATGTTCACTTATGGACCCCGGTTTGACATATTATTATTAACATTCTATTCAAGAGTAGCGAAAAAGAAAAGAAAAGCAGAGAAAATGTCCTAAAACGATTTCATAGACTGTCTACAACATCTTCCTTTTTGTTGCTTTATTTTTTTTTAACATAAGGTACTCTATTCAGGTATTCTTGGAGCAACCTTCCGTTCACTTCATCCCGAACTCACAGTTGGAGCAGTCGCCAGTTCTGCTCCTCTATCACTCACTTTTGATATGTGGGGTAAGTCGTGTAGAGACTTTTTTCAATTTATTAGAGGCTTAACCACGACAAACCATTCGTGACATTTGTTCTTTCGCTGATCGAAAGAATCTACGCTATTCTTTGTGCTGCTTTTAGCGACACCCCAAGCGAATTTGAAACTTTTTCTCCTCTGGCAACACTCGCCGTCGTGGTCTACGAAAGGGTGTGGCCAGAGCGGAGAGTAAAATTAACTTTATTACTGTTTAAGAGTACGCATGGTCGATGGAAGAGACATTCCGTACCATTGATGGTTGTGCTGAAGCTATCCAGGTATTTATCTTTTTGATAGCCAAAATGTACAATGAATTAATGTAGCACTTTTATTGCGGGTGAGACAATATGAGACAATAAAATCAGTCGCAATAAGAAATTGGTATCGTAACCTTTCAGGATTCATTTTCGCACGTCCAACAATTAACTCTGACCACAGATGGAAGAAAATCATTGAACAATAAACTCCAGTGAGTACTTGATGAATTACAATAATGAAGTTAATAATTATTCTGTTCTAATATTACGAGAAGATTGAAAGAAAAAAATTGTTCCTAGTTTTACATTCACTCTACTTCTCTCACACATTTTACTTTTTTTTCTTTTCACGACTTTTGAACACTATATTATGCTCAATTTCATATATTGTGATTGGATATTCAAAAACTGCGAAAAACATTAACTAAAACAGTTTCACACATTCCCTCGCTTCTTTTTTCTAAAAATTGGTATTTATAAAAATTTAATTTGCAGTCTCAATCCTCCATTTGCCGATGACACTCCACAGATCGAATTCGATAATTTCTTCGAGAACCTTTTCGCTGTATTCCAAGACGTTGTCCAGTACACTGGAGATGGAAGGGTAAGTTGTGATCAAAGATCAAAGATTAAAGAATAAATACTATGAATTGTAGAACGATGCGACCAAGAACGGCAAGGGTGTTACAAACCTATGCAAGTTGATGCAGACTAATGATGTAAGCCTACGCTGAATTAGTATTCTATTAAGGATTTGAAGTTATCTCCTCGTTTCAGGATGCCATCGATAAACTGTGGAATGTGATCGTATGGAGTAACGGATACGACAATCCCAACGAGATTATTCAGGTTAAATATTTATTTATTTATCGTATTCAAATAAATTGGACGGACAAATATGGTTAGTTTTTTGTGTTAAAATAACATAGATCAGATCTCTCAATTTCACTCTAAGCAACTTAATATAGCTTTATTAATTTCAGTCTTTCCCCAACTCGTACGACAACTTCATCAAGGATCTCCAGAACGTAAACTTCGATGATAATGTTGATGGTCTTCCCAGTGGTGAGATTATTTACTGACTAGATCAATACAGAAATTCCAATTTTTATTCGCTACTGTTTTCATATTTCGGGTATTTTGAGGAGCTTAAAAATGGGTGAACCATGAACAGAAGGTGATTCAATAACCACTTCAATTGTAGCCTCCAACCGTGGATGGTTGTGGCTTCAATGCAGTCAGATGGGAGTACAACAATCCACCGATCAGGGCAGAAATATCTTCGGACAGATCATTCCCATTAAGTTTGTATTTCATTATCATTGCTTAGAGGGTAAGATGATTCAGCATCTTAGTACGCTGGGTTAAAAATTGTTTACTGGACCATGATTGATCTTTGACCTCCTATAATTGTTTAGTTAATTGCTTGTTAATTGCTTGATTGCTTCTATAATTGCTTCGGTGCCGATTTCATGTCGGCACAGAACCAATACGATGGTACTGATGCCTTCAGAAAGAAGTACGGAAATGGAAAGTTCAAGGTGAGGTTTGATCTTTGATCTTTGGGTTTTGATCTTTGAACTCGTATCAGGCCACCAACATCGTCCTTCCCAATGGTAGCTTCGATCCCTGGCACAAGCTCGGCTTCTATACAGATGATGAGGCCAGCAACCTTGTCACAATTTTGATAGATGGTATTTGATCTTTGATCTTTGATCTCTTCATCTTCGATCTTTCCAGGAACCGCCCATTGTGCGGATATGTACGAAGAGTACGATGGAGAACCGAAAGATCTTGCGAGAGCCCGAGGAATAATCTATGATAACGTCGCCAAATGGCTCGCTTGAAGACTGTGATATAATTGTTATAATAATAACCTTTGTTGAAAAAGTTATTTTGTGATAAATCATTACTGTTTATTTTATGCTTCAGGCACATGAAAAAATGGTTGAGGGAGGATTAGAGAATGAGAGGAATAGTTTACATCTGGAACGAAGAATGCCTTTAAACACACTAACATAGTGCTATGGCAATTCGAAACATATGGTCTTTCTCGATATTTCGATCCCTACAACTCTTACGTTCAATCGTGGATTTGGTCCAACTTTCGAACTTTTTGTAAATTTAAAGTGCGCTTTCATTATTTACGATTAGTATGTAATGATATATGAAGGCAATTTGTCAATCAGTTTCTCAGTCTCGTCTCTTTCTCTGTCTGTCCCTCTATGTTTCTCTGAATCTCTCAATTCTATCTTTCTATCTTTCGCTTCTCCCTGTTGTCTCTCTCCCTATTACATATGATCTATAATCTCTTCTACTAATCTTCTTCAGTTCCATGCTTCATCTTGTGATTATCATCAGCTTTAATCTAGCAGTATGCGTGTCAGGTAAGCAGTATGGGGAAAAGGGTAAAGGTTATTCAAGACATACGAGGTCCTGCGGGAGATCAAAGATAGAACAGTGGGCAACCCTGAACATCGAGTTTTTGAGTATTTCGCAATCTTTTATTTATGGAGTGCTTAAGAATATCACATCATACTCGTTTTATCCCAACAAATACAACTAAAAAATCACAAAAATATATATGAAAATTGTTAATGAAAGATGAAAGATCAAATGATATTTCAGAATGTGTTCGTGTTATTGGTCGTGTTGACTGTCCCACTGATCTACACAGAATCGAATTCGTTCGAGTTTTGTTATGGGACAGAGATGGTGAGTCGTATGTCCATACATCTTCATTAAATATTTTTTGCTTATTTTATGTAGCTCATATTTCAAAGCATAATAGGAATACGAAATAATTCGGACCAGAAAATAATGGTTGATCAAATATTGCAGTTCTTCCATGGGAAATGGACGATTTAATGGGGGAGACGAGGACAGAATTGAACGGAACTTTTGTTGTTGAAGGTGATTATTGATTGTTTATGATTGTTTTATTGATCCATGGCTCCCTGACAAGGAATTCTCTTTTTTTAGTCGCGAAAAGAAAAGAAAATCAGGGAAATATCTCTTCATTTCACTCTCTCTCTCTCGCCTCCTTTCTTTTCGCAACTTTTGATCAAGACAGAAGCCTTTGGTCTATTCACAACTTTATATTGTGTCATTGATTGTGAACAACGAACAATGTATGTGGAACATGGAGGCAACGATGTGTTTAATGAGGTCAGAAAAAGGAAAAAAAACGATTCCAGGTTGCGGTGATGATCTGGGATGGTGGAACGAGCCGGATCCTTATATACAAGTCAGTATATTTTTGTCGGTCTGTAAAAAAGCATTTCTTTCGGCAATCGTTATGAATTGAGATTGATCATCGATGTCCCGAAGGAGGCCACAATGTCGCAATCACTATGAGGCATACCATGTATCTTTCAAACTTTTCATTTATACTTGAGTGTCATGACAATATTCAGTACTATCTTTCCTCTAGGCTGCATTGAAACACAACAAAATACATAAAATAAAAGAATAATGATTTATTTGGGAATTGAAAACATCAAACAATCTAATTAACTACTAACGAATATTTTAGATGTTTTACCCTGTTGCGAGATGATTGATTGATTGATTATAACTTTATCTATTGATTGATTGATTATCATTATCCTTCAGTCGTTTCCTTCCTCGTATCTTCAAACCGGATAAGATCGTAATAGAAGAACCAATACGTTTGGATTTGGAACAAGTTGAGAAGACATACACGGGATTCATTCCATCAAAATAATTTTGAAGATCTTCTTTTTCATAATTTTTGACTGAATATACACAGTAAAGTATTTATCAATGTGTCCCCAGCACTTTGAAAAAAACACGAATTGTTATCTCGGATTAGTTTATTTTCGTTATAAATTTGCTCCATATTCAGTGTTTGAAGAAATATTAGTTGAAATATTCCCACAGTCTGACGAAATATCGAAAGATAGCTCTCAGTAAGGCAATTACAGTCTCCAACTAAGTTTTTGGAATTTTATAAATATCAATGACGCTTTTGCGTGCCTGAACTTCATATTAATTTGTTGATGTGGTTCAATAATTTGAAAACAATTGATTTTATAGTACAGCTTGGTCGAGTTGTTAACACGTTCTCCGTTTCACCATCTGCAGATTCATGCTTGCAAAGGAGAGGCGATTAGAAAAGCTATGATTTTAATAATAATAATTTATCCCTGTTGCACAGGTCGTAAATCATGAATAATGGGGTTTTCAGCAAGTCATTTCTTAAAAATACGAGGATTGGGGGAAGAAGTAATGAATGGCAATAATTAGGAACATCTGTGGTGTGTTCAATCTGTCAAAAAAGATGCGAAGAAAGTTGCGAACAAAGTTCGCAACTTTGTTCGCATCTTTTTCTCTAAATCTCTCGAAATACACGCTCTCTAATTCTCTCTAACAAAAGTTGCGTCGAAAGTTGCGAAGAAAAGATGCGACTAAAGTTGCGAACTTTGTTGCGAGGTCGGTTAGAGTAGGTAAGAGAGTGTGCATTTGAAGAGGAGCAGAAAAAGTAAACGGAGCTTTACATAAAGTTGCGACGAAACTTGAATTTACAAAAGTGATAGTGTGATGGTGAAATTGTTATAAAACACTATCTGAGAGAATTCAACAACTGGAATATTTTCTGGTATCGACGAAAAATGAATTTTTCTGTTTTATGTGTGATAATTACAGGCTCCGTGAGTGTAGTACACTGGTACTTGGAAATTGCTTCCAATTGAAAATTCGCTTCAGGGGGTGACCACACAACAATTTGGCGCCTTTTCCTAAAAGGTTGATTTCGAACCCAATCGATTCGGGAGTGGGTGCAATCGACTCCTTGGCGAATTCTAAGAAACTATTGTCAAGGAGAGTTTTTTGATCAACGGTCAACGAAGGCTGGAATTTGGGAATTTTCGGAAAAAATTTTACATTAAATTAATTCTCACTATTTTCCCATGGCCCAGGTAAATTTTTTATTTGCTCAATATCTTCTACATATTATATTACACCTTCAGTTTAAAATTCATAATTTTTAAAAAATACATAATTTGTGAACGAACCCGTTTTGTAACGACAATCTGAATTGTGGTGTGCTCCGACGACGTTTCCTAATTTCTCAAATTGGTTTTTCGCTAGTTCTAAACATATTTTACCGCTGTTCTCGTCATGACTGAGCTATAGAACTACTCCTCGCCTTCGGAGTGCGCCTGCACGGTTTACGTGCTGATCACATTGTTGATCATACTTCTCATTTAAGTTTTATTCACTTATTCGTGTACGAGCTAGCTTACGAAGTAGTTATTATAGAATTACAAAAGTTTTGCACACACCGCGCCAAATGCCGAATATAGTAAACTTCTCCACCGTTGAGAAAAACGCACTCCAAATTTTCGGAAGGTTTTTTCGAACGTTTTTTCAATGCATATAATTTTATTTTTATTGAAAGTCCTGTGAAATGATGAGGAAACGCCATAAAATTCGATAAAACTAGAGAAAATGGTATGTCGCGCGAAGAAGTGGGCGGAGTCTGAATATTGCGCGGCAAACAGTGGAATTTGTATTGTTCGGACTGTTTTAATTCTATAATACCATACTCACGCCATTCCGTACTCTTTCTTGTCGGTTTTATAGACTGATCAGAGAAAAAGAGAGCATGCAAATTATTTTGTTTAAACGAGAAAATACGGATATTAGATGATATTTTCAATAATTTGCCTTCTCCTTCTTTTCCTTATCATCTGCTGCTTCTGCAACATACATCTCATGAATGTCTACATCGAGGTACTCTACTGGGTTCTGGATGTATGAACAAAACGGGTTGTAGGGTAAAGCGAAACTCTATGTCTTGATAATTTTGCTACACATATTTATTCAATAAATGTTAATGATTAGAGAGTGAATCGCAACATCGCGCCCGCAACGCCCGCGAGCGTCCGGAGGAGAAGGATGCTCCCCATTGATATCCTACTCTATGTCGATTTGCTATGTGCTTATTTTTTTAAATGTTTTGTTAAAATAAAAGTAAATAATCAATGATAGTTACTTGTAGTTACGCTTTCGAGGGAACATGATGATTTGAAAAGCCAGGATATATTGCAATTTTCGCCAATATTATTCTACAAGAACCTGAAAATGTTTTACTGACAAGCGGCAAAGGTGTGTAACATCTGGGAAATTCACATATGAGTGGTATAGACGAAAAATAGGCTTAATCGAATCCTTGGCTAATTCTAAGAAACTATTTCCAAGGAGAGTTTGTCGATCAGAGATCAACAAACGCTGGAATTCGTGATTTTCGAAAAAAAATACACATTAAATTAATTCTCACTATTTTCCCATGGCGACGTACATTTTATTATTTGCTTAATAGCTTCTACATATAAATAAATATATATCATAGCACATCTTCAGTTTAAATACTGTATATTTTAAAACTACAAGTTTGTGACCGAATCAATGTTTATTGTTGTGTACAATTTTGGTGAGGATTACGGTATGATGTCGACATTTCCAAAGTCATGACGAGAACAGCGGTAAAATATGTTTAGAACTAGCGAAAAACCAATTTGAGAAATTAGGAAACGTCGTCGGAGCACACCACAATTCAGATTGTCGTTACAAAACGGGTTCGTTCACAAATTATGTATTTTTTAAAAATTATGAATTTTAAACTGAAGGTGTAATATAATATGTAGAAGATATTGAGCAAATAAAAAATTTACCTGGGCCATGGGAAAATAGTGAGAATTAATTTAATGTGAAATTTTTTTCGAAAATTCCCAATTCCAGCCTTCGTTGACCGTTGATCAAAAAACTCTCCTTGACAATAGTTTCTTAGAATTCGCCAAGGAGTCGATTGCACCCACTCCCGAATCGATTGGGTTCGAAATCAACCTTTTAGGAAAAGGCGCCAAATTGTTGTGTGGTCACCCCCTGAAGCGAATTTTCAATTGGAAGCAATTTCCAAGTACCAGTGTACTACACTCATGGAGCCTGTAATTATCACACATAAAACAGAAAAATTCATTTTTCATCGATACCGCACCTATGTCGATTTTCTCAGATAGCGTTTTTTATTGCTCAACTCCTTATGAGTGTGTGTTCAATATGTTATGAATTTTTTTAAAGAAAACTCTTATTATTTATACAAAAACTGCAAAAGAAGTGTGCGCGCTCACGGAGTTTCGTTTGAACTCTAGCTAGAAGGGGCGGGGCGACTGTCACCAAACCCGTCTGGGGTTTGCCGAAGTCTTTAATACAAGTATGTAAACCCCTTGTCTATGTGAGGAGCAGGAGAGCTTTCGGACGAAAGTTGCGAGGAAAGTTCGCATCTTTCTGCTGAACTCTCGCTAGAAAGTTGCGAACTTTCTGATGAACGATCACAAATCACAGGGCATGCGTCAGTTCTGTAATTTGGAGATAATTCTTTTAATAAGTTTTGGATAATTTGGTATTTTGGTCGAAAGGATAATTTTGATCCATCCGCTTTGACCACGCTCTCTGACAGACAAAGAAAGAGATAGTGAGAATGGCCCAAGCGTTCAGACACATATTAGGTTATAACATAAGAAAAAAAGAATACCGATCCTGAACCACATTGCTTGCCGTCTTAGCGAGAACGCCTTTTAAGATGCGATCGTAGAAATCTTGAAACGAATGATCATGAACCATTATGCCGGCGCTAATGCAGAATTTTTCGACGGTATTGTATTACGAATTGATTTAGTTGGATCTTTTTTGCAATGAAAAAGATCCCACATGAATCTGAAAATTTAAAAAAAAATTAATTTCCATGCAATGAAAAGGCTACCGCCATATGATGTCATTATGTCGAATATTTATTAAGAAGGTTGATAATATTATTTATATAACACAACAAAATATGTATATTCACCCTCTATAAGGTCGGATGAAGAATAAAGTGATATAGGGCGACGCAGCCGGCATTACTCCGTACATCTAAATGTTATTTTTAATATTGTTATTTACAATCTATCATAATTTTAATAGGTCATTACGTGGCATTCAAATGCGCAAAAAATCGAAACTATAAACCACTAGAGAGTGTGTAAAACGTGGAGAGAGATTTCTCTGATTTTCTTTTTTCTTCGCGACTTTTGAACAGGATATAAAAGTAAGAATGAATGAACTTGCCAGCATAGTAAAATGCTCTTGAAATACAGAACAAACTTGAAATACTTCACACAAAGTGTATGACATTGCTCCTGTTAATAGAAAACACGAAAGTATTGCTTGAAGAGATAATACCTTAATCAATGGTTTACATAAAAATATTATCCAGTTTCTAATACAGAGTCTATGGTTTCAGAGCTGTGCGAATGTATTTCAGAAACAGAGCAACATGTGTTTTTAAATGAAAATATAGTGTATGTACCTGTACAAGATTTGCATGTTGTTTGTATGTTTCCACTAGCAGATTCAAGTGTATGAATAACCTGTCAAAATATAGATAAGAAAAAAATCGAATGTCAACTTCTCCAAACATGCAACTGTTGACCATCTTTTGTTAGCTCAAGCATATTTTTAAAGATGGAGACCCCCGAGATTTTTTCGAAATAAGTTCTGATATAATGATAGAGATTCATCGCACGAATCAGAAGACATATCTGATATTGATACCCGATATGTTTAAAGCTCACTATGCGCATTGAAAGTGCAACTTTCAAGGTATGTAGAGAGTGCCCATCCGATTTGCATACTTGGCTCTTTCATTTTCTCATTGTCCCTTACGTCAATTACCATATAAGAGCCCGTTTGCGTAAGAGTCGGACAGTCTCCGGTACAGCAAAAAAATTTTTTGAGATAAAGACATTTTTGAGTACCTCTCGATATGTCAGAATAATAGGCAAACCATCGTGGTATGCAAATTTTTTTTGAGCTCGGTATGGAGCTCCAAAGATGGCCCTTTTTCAGAGGTTTTCGACTATAGCTGGAGATCCGTTGAAGGAAACAGAAAAGTCACAAGAGCAACCCTTGCTCAATTTGTATGAGGATCATAATGATGATTAGGGAAATATAAAAAAGACGTGTTAGTCGAGAGATACAAATATTATTTCAATTCAACCAAAAATGTAAGAGCGGAGACGAATAGGGCGCGTAGATGCGGTCATGATAGACTTGCAAAAAAAATTTTGTGAGAAAAAACCTCCCGCAAAGCAAGTTATGATTTTTTTTGTGGGGGTCGATTTAAAAATTCGCGAGGTCTCCAGTGGAGACTCTTAGCGGCCATTCATCAATCCCGTAGCGCAGTGGTAAAAGTGCTCACAAGGGAATCCTTTCAGCTCGCGGAAAGCAATCCAGATGAAAATTTGCAGAAGCATTGTTGAAGGCGATAGAAAATGATATGTGAAGTCGAAAAATGCAGCAGGGCAATACCCTAGCCGCAGCATCTATCCAAACTTGGTCAAACTAAGTGCGCATTCGCCGCATTCTGAAGCAATGATTGAAACCTTATTGGTGGCGCAGTTCCTTCGTACAACAGCTTTGATGTTATCTTTTCGGAATCTTTTTGTCTGTAATGTACGAGATACTTTCCAATGCATTCACCAATCAAATTGATACCATTCTTCAGAGATAGGGATAATAAATTCAAATTATTGGCGGCGAATGCGCACTAAGTTTTGACCAAGTTTGGATGGATGCTGCTGCTCGGGTATTGCCCTGCTGCATTTTCCGACTTCACATATCATTTTCTATTGCTTTCAACAATGCCTGTGCAAATTTTCATCTGGATTGCTTTCCGCGAGCTGAAAGGATTCCCTTGTCAGTAGTAAGCGCAACGTCACGGGTTTGAAACCTATTGCTGAACTTTCCTATTTTCAAAATTTCGCGCCTTTGCCTGTACATCAAGCATGATTCATTCATGATTCTTGCGATCAATAAGCTTAATTAGCATAAAATAATTTATGTAAGGTATGCAGAATAACTTTTGCTATCTTTCTGTCTTCACAGTTTGTTCACGAAAATATTGCTCGGACACCACATTTAACTGTGATTAGGAAATCGGTAAATAGAACACACTTTATTTTATCCGCACGTGTGAACTTTAACAACAAAAGGAGTGAAACAAAGACTAATTTTTTGACGTAGAAGTGGACGACTATGGTAAGGATTCGGATGCGACATGGGATGGAGAAGAATCTGAAGATGACGTCAAAAAATTCGTCTTTGTTTCACTCCTTTTGTTGTTAAAGTTCACACGTGCGGATAAAATAAAGTGTGTTCTATTTACCGATTTCCTAATCACAGTTAAACATGTCAATCTTTCTACGGCAATAAAATCAGCAAAAGAAAAGTGCCGCAAGGGGGATCGAACCCATGACAGCAAAAAGTGAATGCAGACACCTTATCCACTACACTACACAGGCCGCTGATGTGATATTTGATAGATCAGTTAACGAACCCATCGGGATTTGTTGTGTGGAGACCTCGCGAATTTTTAAATCGACCCCCACAAAAAAAATCATAACTTGCTTTGCGGGAGGTTTTTTCTCACAAAATTTTTTTTGCAAGTCTATCATGACCGCATCTACGCGCCCTATTCGTCTCCGCTCTTACATTTTTGGTTGAATTGAAATAATATTTGTATCTCTCGACTAACACGTCTTTTTTATATTTCCCTAATCATCATTATGATCCTCATACAAATTGAGCAAGGGTTGCTCTTGTGACTTTTCTGTTTCCTTCAACGGATCTCCAGCTATAGTCGAAAACCTCTGAAAAAGGGCCATCTTTGGAGCTCCATACCGAGCTCAAAAAAAATTTGCATACCACGATGGTTTGCCTATTATTCTGACATATCGAGAGGTACTCAAAAATGTCTTTATCTCAAAAAATTTTTTTGCTGTACCGGAGACTGTCCGACTCTTACGCAAACGGGCTCTTATATGGTAATTGACGTAAGGGACAATGAGAAAATGAAAGAGCCAAGTATGCAAATCGGATGGGCACTCTCTACATACCTTGAAAGTTGCACTTTCAATGCGCATAGTGAGCTTTAAACATATCGGGTATCAATATCAGATATGTCTTCTGATTCGTGCGATGAATCTCTATCATTATATCAGAACTTATTTCGAAAAAATCTCGGGGGTCTCCATCTTTAAAAATATGCTTGAGCTAACAAAAGATGGTCAACAGTTGCATGTTTGGAGAAGTTGACATTCGATTTTTTTCTTATCTATATTTTGACAGGTTATTCATACACTTGAATCTGCTAGTGGAAACATACAAACAACATGCAAATCTTGTACAGGTACATACACTATATTTTCATTTAAAAACACATGTTGCTCTGTTTCTGAAATACATTCGCACAGCTCTGAAACCATAGACTCTGTATTAGAAACTGGATAATATTTTTATGTAAACCATTGATTAAGGTATTATCTCTTCAAGCAATACTTTCGTGTTTTCTATTAACAGGAGCAATGTCATACACTTTGTGTGAAGTATTTCAAGTTTGTTCTGTATTTCAAGAGCATTTTACTATGCTGGCAAGTTCATTCATTCTTACTTTTATATCCTGTTCAAAAGTCGCGAAGAAAAAAGAAAATCAGAGAAATCTCTCTCCACGTTTTACACACTCTCTAGTGGTTTATAGTTTCGATTTTTTGCGCATTTGAATGCCACGTAATGAAAGTTACCTATTAAAATTATGATAGATTGTAAATAACAATATTAAAAATAACATTTAGATGTACGGAGTAATGCCGGCTGCGTCGCCCTATATCACTTTATTCTTCATCCGACCTTATAGAGGGTGAATATACATATTTTGTTGAGTTATATAAATAATATTATCAACCTTCTTAATAAATATTCGACATAATGACATCATATGGCGGTAGCCTTTTCATTGCATGGAAATTAATTTTTTTTAAATTTTCAGATTCATGTGGGCATATCGAGAGGTACTCAAAAATGTTATTATCTCAAAAATTATTTTTTTTGCTATACGGGATCCATTTGCTGATTGTCCGATACTTACGCAAACGGGCTCATAATATAAACAATATTCGACTTGCTTATTGGCGGGAGTCATACATGCCAACTCAAGGGTCTCCTTCTTTAAGGAGAGAGTGTAATCAAAGTTGATTGTTTGCCAAAGAAGTATTGCATATTACTTTAATAGAAAAATCAACCTTTCTTCGCAGCCACAAAGTAGCGCCGAGAGCTGGAAATATGGGAACGGTCATTGATAGAATTGCAAGTAAAGCATGTAACTGATAAACCTAACGATGACCTGAAATATCAAAATTAATATTTTAAATTATTCAGTTTAGTCTAGTTTAGTTAAATTATTCAGTTTAGTCGAATGTCTAGTAATAACCTGCAACAATATGTCCTTCCAATTCTTGTTGGAGATTTAACCTTATTAAATCATCTTCAGTGATATTTGGATCATAAAATGCTGTTCTTAAAAAAACCTACAAATCCCACGCAACTATTTCTTCTAAAAAATAAGCTATTTGTTCGACAAAATACTTTAAAAAAAGGATGATATTTGAAAAGACAAAGGATAAAGATAATATGAAAAAAACGAACCCATTGCACAGAGAAGGGTAGATAGCAGAGAAAAACGTATACAAGTATACGAAACCGTGATGGATTTATTCTAAAAAATTATTTAATTGCATTAAAGATGCTAATTTGACTCTCCATTCTGGTAACACTATCAAAGAGCACATAAAAAATAAGGTTTCCTTTAAAGCAAACCTTTTGAGAATTCCAAATCGATAACAGAAATGTACGACAATTAGACAAGCAGAGAACGAGAACGTATGTAGCATTGTGACATAAACTAAATAATATTATGCCAATCATTTTGAATTTCAGCATATTCAAAGTAAAGGAATCATTCCTTTGATAAGAAAACCACTGGAAATATTTCCTATCTCTCATTATGAGAGCAATTTTTGTGTGAATATAGGGGAGATATGTCATAATTAACATTTTTACTGACAGTTTAAAATACACTTGTTTATTTGGTACATGAGTGCCAGGCAATTTCGCACTCTGGTATTTCCAAACTAGTAGTTTACTTACGTGACGTTACAGACTAGTAGTTTACTGCTAGTTTACTACAAGTGAAAGAACATTTGACGAAATGCATTACCGTATTATACACCACTTCTAGTAAAATTTTATTCAATGAAATAAAAATAGACTCTATAAATGACAACTTACTGGTTAGACATGTTTCCCCGCCAACGATAGCACATGGACCGAGATATACATAGATCAACGTGTTTCCTATTGGCAAAACTCTGTAATTTGGATATACTTCGTCCCTTCAAATTAGCGAACTCTGATATTTCAAAACTTAAAGTGTACTTATAAATATCACTTGAGCTAGACTTGTAAGTCATATACTGTAATGTAACAACGCACTCTGGCAGATAAAGAAAGCGATAATGAGAGTGGCCAAAGCGTTCAGATGCATAATGGTTATAACATAAGTCTCAGGGTTTTGTTCAGTGTAGATATTTGAATTGTTGCACACCTTACAATGGTTAGAGTACTAGAAATATTTGCAATTCCTTTTGTGAAAGCTGACATGAGCATCAGGACAGAATACGAGCTAAAAAAAGGACTTTGATTCAATTATTAAAGAGAGACTGCCAATGAAAAATATTTCTTCAATATCATTTAACTTTATGCTAACTAGACAATGCAACCTCCAAAATTTTTTTACCGTTTTGATTCTTTTGAAAAATAGTAACAATAAATCGTTCGGATATGCCTGGATCATGTCCGGCCGAGGCCGATAAAACAAGCAAGTTTCTGGATCACGCGGTAAAGATCACTGTACAATTCGTTCAGAAATTTTTATATTTTTTCACTTATGTTTATGATGTCACAGGCATCAGATGAGTTATATGACCTCAACTTTACTTGCTTGCAATTAGCAGATTCCCTTTAACTCACCATTACCTATTACAATAGTATGCAAAGTTTTTCTATAGTATGAAAAATTAGATAATTAATAAATAAATCAATAAACGCTACCGTAGCGATGGTGGCGACCGCGTGATAACGGCCGTTGCAAGCAGGATATTCGCGGTGAGACCAATCATGTCTATAAACGCAATACAGGAGATCCATATCTTATCGTGAAGGGAGAGTGTAGAGGGCCATGTTGGATCCATAGTGTAGATTAGTTGGTACCTGACAAATAAAAATTTTTATGGTACTCCAATAGTAAAGAATATGGCGATAGGTGAAATAGCTTATGGGATAAAAGCATCAGAAAAGCAGCTCAGGAATGGAAAAAAAGAAAAAAAAGAGGGCGTAACTAGTAATAATAAGATGATGCACTCCATGGGATAAGACAGAGCATTTCAACAGTTACAGGTAATGGTAAAAAGGTAAAAGGTAGGTAAAAAGCTAGGTACAACCCTTTATTCAAGGCACTCGAAGTCCTGCGGACGCACTCATTTATCACTATTTTCGCCGTAGTTACCATAACACATTTTTATCAATTATAGATTAACATTAAGAGATGATTTCAAAAAAAAATACGATATTGCAAAGTTTTGGGCGAATACTTTATTTCGTTTTTTTACTGTATTTCGTAATAGAATCTCAAGCTCTATTTATGACGTAAACTTGTTTTTTCGTTTCCGGGTCCCTTTATATATTAAAATATATAATCTTATATATTATATATTATATATTATATATTATATATTTTATATTATATATTTTATATTATATATTTTATATTATATTATATATTATATTATATATACTTATATTATACTTATATTATATATTTTAATATATAAAGGGACCCGGAAACGAAAAAACAAGTTTACGTCATAAATAGAGCTTGAGATTCTATTACGAAATACAGTAAAAAACGAAATAAAGTATTCGCCCAAAACTTTGCAATATCGTATTTTTTGACTCAGATGAGCAATCGGGTTCATGTTTTGGCAGGATACTATAGTACTAGTAGGCATCATATAATACTCTCGTTGTTATGATTCGTCGTCGTATTATTGTGTAGTAATCTTGGAACCCCTCTGTACTTACTCAGAGATAATTACTTCCCCAGCTGAATATTTCTGAGACTTGTTATTAACAGTGTATGAACAACATTTACTAAAAAGTAGAATTCGCTATGCGATCCATTTGAGCTAATTCATTCCTCTGAGAAAATCGAAATTTTCGACAAATTTCTCAAAATTCAACCAACTGCGCTCATACTTTGCCAGGTTTTGTATCACTCATGGGTTATTATCTCTGCCAAGTTAGGAGCCGCCAGATTCACTGAATACAGAGTTATGCAATTTTTTATCAAATTCAGGGGTGTCGGAAATTACGATTTTCTCACGGAAATGAATTAGTTCGAATCGATCACATAGCGGATTCTACTCCCTTGTAAATGGTGTTCATACACTGTTAATGACAAGTCTCAGAAAAATCCAGCTGAGGAAATAATTATCGCTGACTAAGTACAGAGGGGTTCCAAGATCATTACATAATAATACGACGACGAATCATAACATTAAGAGTAAGATATGATGCCTGCTAGTACTATAGTATCCTGCCAAAACATGAACCCCCAGCATACTTTTGGCCGCTACTTTACATAAATCTTATATAATAAAAATTCTCCCGTAAAACGGAGTAGTTAAAAATATCTGCTCCATTCCGCTGGAGCCTTTTCCAATTGCCACAACAACTCTTCGGAGACGAGTTGAAATTGGATTTTTTATGGCAATTCAATCTGCGGTGGAAAATAGTAAAAAATGAAACCCTATAATGGGCCCTTTTTTAGCTTTCCAATACTGATAGTATACTGTAGTTCTGAAACTTCACCCGTGGTGAGGATCAAGCTACAGCGATCCTTTCTAGAGCGTTGTTTAAAACTTTCAAATACATAATTCTGATCAGTTTTTCGAGCATATTATAAAAGCATATAAAAAAGGAGACAAAAAAAATATTTCTTGCAAAGGATTGGTCTCTTCGTCCTGGCATTATGAAAAGGCAATACCATGACCACAATCAATTTTCCATGCTGATTACTAATTAGCTTTCAGTCTTAATCGGACTGATTTTCGAGAAAATCGATAACGAACATTTGAAATTATCTACAGAAACCATCCTGATAAGTTGGCGAACATCTATCGACGTTAATATCACGGGTCTAGGTAAGATGCTGGATAAGAAGACGGTCACATTTAATAACTTTTGTGGCCTCTTATGCTGATAGATTATTACCTTATTTGAATTTAGAGCTCCTTGAGCACCGCCGCATTATTAGTGTTTTGAGCTTCATATACAAGATAATCCCTAAACAAGTTGACAAACCTAGATTTTACATTCAATCTAGTAATTCAAGTACCTGTGGAAAACTCGTTTGGGTATTTATAAGAGTGATTCATGTGTCTTCATTTTTATAACGGAATATTCATACGAGTAGATGAATATTTATTTAACATTTAAAAAACGCAAACTATGGACACAAATATCATCAGAAAGTCAAGGCTTTCAGAGGAGATAATAAGTAAATGAGAAAATACCCAGAGTGCAGGATCGTTCCAAATTGGGCCTTATATTGATATTCATTTAAAAAAATAAATATTTTCAAAAAAATAAAAATTTCACACAGTCTGACGAAATATCGATCGCTCACATGAATATAATTATAATCTCCAACTAACTTTTTGGAATTTTTATAAATATTATTAGTGCACTTTCGAGCATTCATCTCATATTAATTGGTGTATGTGATTCAAAGAGGTAAAAACGATTAATTATATTTGTCATTTTGGAAAATATTATCAACAACTAAATCGTTTCCACCCTGGAAATCTCTAAAATTGATTTATTGTAAATTGAATCGAATTACGAATTTATATTGCTTTCCATGGAAATTAGATATCACACTGTTATTATTCTTTCCCCTCATTTTTATTACATCAAAATCGTCTCGTCCATTTCATTTTCACTTCTTGTTTCGTCTTCTACGGTTGGTTCGCTTCTCATGTCTCAAATCTCAGAGAATCGAAGATTTTGAATCCTTGATATATTTCGAAAATTGATTTTTATGTTTGTAGGATACCATGGAATCTGGATTTGATACATTCAATGCCCAATATCTTGACGAATTGGTTAGGGTATGTAATTAAAGATCAAAGATCAATGATCAACGATCACATATCACAGGACATGCGTCAGTTGAACTCGCAATCTCGTTCGTTTCCCAATGTTCAGAAGCTTCTCAACGATGAGATCGATCGCGTCTGGTAATGTAGTTGATACCTACAGTAACCCGCTTATTTCCGTCCGGGACCCAGTACTCAACATTCTCCAACTTCAGGACGTCGATCTACAATAGTAGTGTAATATCGAAAGCTGAAGCTGACGTTAATCACCCTACGAATACCGTAGTTCACACAAACAAGATGAATACCGTCGGCGCCGTTTCCAAATCATCTGCACCAACTACACCACATTACAACGACGAGAAGGGAGATACAGTATCCGCACGTACCAGTTTCACTGTTAGCGAGGATGAAGCCCTTTCGCATAGTCCACATCAGAATGTATTCAAGTAAGTATGCTGAGTATCATGTATTTGGTACGTAGCTGATTTTGACAGCAGTGTATTTCAGGAATGTCACGCTCGAAGAGAAAATTCCCATTCCGTATCATCCGAGGTTTGGCTGCATAGCTGAGATCGCTTCACTGAGTATCATATACCGAATACCATTATAGGTGCAACTTCATTGGTCGTATTCTCGGTCCGCGTGGAATCACGATCAAACAGATTGAAGCCGAGACCGAGTGTAATATATTCATTAGAGGACGTGGTTCGGTTAAGGTAAATTTGACTGCGTATCTGACTGAGTATCATGTCCCAATTCTCTATAGGATCCAGTACGTGAGGCTCATCTTATCAACCACGAGGGTTGGGAACATCTATCAGAACCGCTACACGTGCTCATCAAAGCGACTGATGTTACCGAAGTAAGGGTCGGGTCCGGAAAATACGCGACAAATCCGGGAATTCTAATTGACGGATGTGCTTTCAGGATATGGCCAAGGCTAAACTTCGTGTGGGTGTGGCCGTTATCTCGAATCTTCTAACTTCTACAGATGATGAACACAAACGACGTCAACTCATTCAATTGGCTATTATCAATGGAACATATCGTTGTGACTGAAAAGGCTCCGTCCATTTAGACTCCGCCCACAACGCAGACTTCGTTTGATCTTCCCATAAAAGAAACAGACGTCGTGTAACGCTTGCATGAAGTTCTGTTACAATTTACTGAGTTCACTCGCAAAAAACAATTTCGTCATGTCCGAAATTATATTGAATATATTATTTGTGTATTATTATATTGATGACATTGTTTACTTTTTGACGAATGTAAAGGTGTCTGAGTCTGAAAAGGTGAAAAGAACTACTAAGAAGGAGTGCTTATAAGACGGAATAATGCTATAAAATGCAGTATATCTTACGATTGTCTCCTAACAAGGGAATTGTCTCAGCTCGCGGAAAGCAAACTGGATGAAAATTTGCATAGACATAGCTGAACGTATTATAAGATCAGTGGTGAGGTGAGATCAAAACCTCTGGAATGCAATAGGCGAACCAGAAAATGGGTCCAAAGTTTGGAGACATTTGTAAACATTTTTCGATAAGATACCCAAAATACTGGTCACTAATACTGTTTCATGTGTTCTCTTTACTTAGGGAACAGAACATGCATCGAAAAGTCGACTTGAGAAGGAATTTCTACAAGTGTGACCAAACTTTGGACCCATTTTCTGGCTCGGCTATTGCACGTCATGATTTTTGGACTTCGCCAATGATCTGTAACACATTTAGCTATGTCTATGCAAATTTTCATCCAGTTTGCTTTCCGCGAGCAGAGAGCTGACCAAGCTTAATGACTAAACGTAAAAGTTTACCCCCTCTTATCCCCCCACCGTTTTCGATGTTTTCAGAGTTGAATTTCATGGGGATTTGGCTGAATGACGTCCAAAAAACCGCGGTTGAATGTTCGGGATATCAGTTAGGTGACATGCGTGATATTCTCTGTTTTTTTCTTTATGAGCCAGACAAGCGAGAGATCATTGTATATTCGAGAGATTGTAGTAGTTCTGGAATACAAAATCAAGAGAACAAAGCGATTGTATATCATCTTCATCTACATTAAAGTAGATTGATTGTGATTGTACAAATCATGAAACGAATAATCGTTTATCATTATGTCGTCGCTAATATTGAATTTTTCGATACTGACACATTTCGATTTGATTGTGATGGATTGATTCGAGTTTTTCTGCAATGAAGAATATCCCACACGAATCTGAAAATTGTTCTTATATAACTTTTAATTTTCAAGCAATGAAAAGGCTACCATGGTATACAATGACATACGATACCAACTATTAAGAAAGTTTATAATATTATTTATCTAGTTCATCAAAATATGTTTACCCTCTATAAGGTCGGATGAAGAGTAGTGTGATATACGGGGACGCTACCGGCATAACTCCGTACATCTAAATGTTATTTTTAACATTATTATTTATATTCTGTCAGCCATATCATTTTCCTATGTACTTTCACTATATGACGTTCATAATCGATTGAGAAAATAAACAAAGATGGTACGTGAGAGTGTGTAAAACGAGCAATTTTTACTCTGTTTTTTTTGTAATTTTTGAACAGAGTACAAAAATAAGAGTGAATGAACTTGCCAACATAGTAAAATGTTCTTGAAATACAGAACAAACTTGAAATACTTGACATAAAGTATATGACATTGCTCCTGTTAATAAAAAACACGGAAGTATTGCTTGGAGAGATAATACCTTAATCAAGGGATTACATTAAAAATATAATCTGCTTTCTAACACTAATTCTGTGAATCATGAATCAATGATTTCTGAACTGTACGAAGCTTACTTTTAGAGATCTTCAAAACAGAGCAAAACGTGGGAGTTTCTAAATAAAAATATGATGTATTTACCTGTACAAGACTTGCATGTTGTTTAATGGTTTGTTGGCTCATGTTTCCACTAGCAGATTCAAGTGTACGAATAACCTGTAAATATATAGATAAGGTGATAAATCATCTGTTCAAAAATGCAATTGTTGAACATCTTAGCTCAAGTGTATTTTTTGTATGCAAATAAGGACAAAGTCTCACCATAGTTGATTGAGTGTAAAAGAAGTATTGCATATTACTTTAATAGAAAAATCAACCTTTCTTCGCAGCCACAAAGTAGCGCCGAGAGCTGGAAATATGGGAACGGTCATTGATAGAATTGCAAGTAAAGCATGTAACTGATAAACCGAATGATGACCTGAAATATCAAAATTAATATTTTAAATTATTCAGTTTAGGACGAATGTCTAGCAATAACCTGCAACAATATGTCCCTGTAATTCTTGTGTAAGATTTAACCTTATTAAATCATCTTCAGTGGTATTAGGATCCTCGAATGATGTTCTTAGAAACACCTACAAAATCTATAATATTTAACTTTTATCTTCTAAAAGTCTGCTCTTTATATCGAAAGAGGTTGTGTGATATTTGAGGAATACAGGGTATAAAGATAATACGAAAAAAACCGAACCCATTGCATAGCGAATGGTAGATAGCAGAGAAAAACGTATCCAAGTACCCGAAACCGAGATGGGTTTAATCTAAAAATAGTTTCAATTGTATTCAAAATGCTCGTTTGACTCTCCACTCTGGTAATGCGTCGTTACATTTGCCTTATGCGCCAACGCCGTCACGTAAACGAACGTTACATTTAACGTACGCGCGAGGCGGCGTACATTTTGGAATGTGTTGGGTCTCAAGTGGAATACCCTGATGGTCCATGAAATAGTTATAAAAGGTTACGGTAATCTATCATCATTGATTGATGGTACGGTAACTTCTTCGTTGAAATTCATGGTTTTCCACTTGGGAACTGCCAAACACACTCTAAAATTTATAACGTTCGTTTACGTGACGGCGTAGGCGCGTAGGGAAATGTAACGACGCATAACACTCTCTGACCTACTTACAAGGGAATCCTTTCAGCTCGCGGAAAGCAATCCAGATGAAAATTTGCAGAAGCATTGTTGAAGGCGATAGAAAATGATATGTGAAGTCGAAAAATGCAGCAGGGCAATACCCTAGCCGCAGCATCTATCCAAACTTGGTCAAACTTAGTGCGCATTCGCCGCATTCTGAAGCAATGATTGAAACCTTATTGGTGGCGCAGTTCCTTCGTACAACAGCTTTGATGTTATCTTTTCGGAATCTTTTTGTCTGTAATGTACGAGATACTTTCCAATGCATTCACCAATCAAATTGATACCATTCTTCAGAGATAGGGACAATAAATTCAAATTATTGGCGGCGAATGCGCACCAAGTTTTGACCAAGTTTGGATGGATGCTGCGGCTCGGGTATTGCCCTGCTGCATTTTCCGACTTCACATATCTTTTTCTATTGCTTTCAACAATGCTTGTGCAAATTTTCATCTGGATTGCTTTCCGCGAGCTGAAAGGATTCCCTTGTTAGTCCGTGAGAATGTAGATAGTGGAGAATATGAAAATTAAGAGTTCCGTTAAAGGGTACCTTTTGAGAATGGCCAATCGATAACAGAAATGTATTACAATGAGACATGCAGAGAAGGAGAATGTATGTAGCATTGATATATAAACTAAATGGATATAAATAAATAGTATTATACTATAAATAGTAGTATTATTATAAATAGTATTATTAGTATTATACATTCATTATTGCATTCAATACAACATTCAGATTAGTCACAGTAAGGAGAGCATTCCTTTGACTAGAAAACCACAGGAAATAATTCATTTACTGTGTGTATCTTTTATGTGATTTTATGTCATAATCAGCATTTTTAGGTGGAATAGTGTGTGACACGAATATTTCGTTGAAATAGGTCGTGCTAGTGTGATGGGTCGCAAATAGATTCTAGAGATGACAACATACTGTTTAGACATGTTTCTCTGCCGACGACAGCACAGGGGCCGAGATAAACATAGAGCATCGTGTCTCCTATTGGCAAAATTCTGTAATTTGGAGATCATTCATGGGATAAGTTTCGGGAATTTTTGTCCAAAAGAGTAATTTTTGATGCATTCGCTTTGACGCTCTAACTATAAGGCAGACAAAGAAAAAGATAGTGAGAGTTGCCAGAGCAGTCTGACAGAAAACACTAAAGATCGATCAAATAGAAAAAGATAGTGAGAGTTGCCAGAGCAGTCTGACAGAAAACACTAAAGATCGATCAAATATGTTCATGGTTATGTAGTTAGTTGAATCATTGCATACCTTACAATTGTTAGAGTACTACAAATATTAGCGAGTCCTTCAGTGAAAGCTGACATGAGGATAAGGACAGAATAAGAGCTGAAAAGGAAAAAAATAATTGCCCTTTAGCAATAGTATGTAGTTCAATCTAATAAGCGAATAATGCTTAAAAATAAATATATAAATCAGTCAATCAATAAAAGCTACCGTAACGATGGTGGCGACCGCGTGATGACGGCCGTAGCGAGGAGGATATTCGCGGTGAGACCGATCATGTCTATAAACGCAATACAGGAGATCCATATCTTATCGTGAAGGGAGAGTGTAGAGGGCCATATTGGTTCCATATTGTATGGTTAGTTGATTCCTGGCAAATAAAGCGTGTTTATAGTACTCCAATATTAATGAATATGGTAATAAGTGAAATGGATTATGGGATAAATGCATCAGAAAAGCAGCAAGCGAATGGAAAAAAGGGCGTAACTGGTAATAATAACATGATGTACTCCATGTGAAAATATAGTGCATTTCAGCAGTTACGGTTATCTAACTAAATTTAATTTAATTATTAAATTATTTATTAAAATATACAATCTTAATCATGCTTTAATGTTAAGCTATAATTGATAAAATTAAATGTCATGTGGTTATCGTAACTGAACGTGCTATATTAAAAAGAATCCTATTTTATATCCTATTTTTTAATCACCTTCTTTATTTAAAAAAAGGAAGAAAAATATTTTCACGAAACCAACAATAACGTCGATTAGGCGCTCTGAGAGAAAAAGCATCGAAAACCGATTCTATTGCCTTCTTATAAGTCCAGAACGAATTGAGGCTTATCCCACGTAAAAATGACTCATATTTCTTCTTTTTTACAAAGGAATTATGTAAAAATGATAAAATAGGATATTTTTTTTAAATACTTTAAAGTGCGCACACTTTGGATACAAATATCAACGAAAGCTGAAAGCTTTCAGAGGGAATAATATGTAAATGAGAAAATACCCTTATTAATGTTGTATTTAATTAGAGTAGAGATCATTCCAACTTGGACCTTAAACGACTCCCCCGTTTGAACAAAATTTTCGTTCTTTTCTCTTTACCCTCGTACACTACTCAGGTTACGACCACAATCTTTTTTTCTACCTATTTCTAACTAATAATTTTTATATTTTTTAATTATCGGAGAACATTTTAAAATAAATTGTGCACTAGGTTGATTCAGACATTTCGTGACACCTTTCTATATCTCACAACGTTTGAACAACAAATGATACTTGCCATTTAAAGTTCTTCTTGCTTTATTATTTTAATTTCACGATATTCAAAAGACTTAGGAATATTAGCGCTCTAGTATACTGCATGAGTGAAGTCAAGTGACAATATCAGGAAGTTCATTTCATACGTTTTTAATGGATTGTGAATGAATAAAAAAAAAGAAATGAACATAAATAAGTGTATTTGACTTCATCCAAATAAGCCGTGGCAATCAGGGCTGGGATTTTTTGATTTTGATTTTTTGAATTTTTTGAATTTTTTGACCATTTCAAAAAATTCAAAATCAAAAAAAGTTTTTTGAATATTTCTCAAAAAATCAAAAAAAAATAAATGTAAAAAAGTGCCGTTAAAACGACAAAAAGTGAAACATTTGTGGAAAATTGTGACAACATTTGACAAAACTCAACTAAATTCCCATTTTTAACATTTTTCGCGGTCTTGCTGAAGCGGATTCTATGGGTTTTAGTGTGGATTAGTGTGTCCAATGCACTGACGTAGAATTTTTTAAAAGTGAAAAAAATATTGTATGATGTTTTTCATGTTTCAGAATTTGGTTAATTGCGTAATTGAACGTGTTAAATCACGCTATCTTAGAAAATCGACATATGTGAGGTATCGATGAAAAATTAATTTTCCTGTTTTATGTGTGATAATTACAGGCTCCATGAGTGAAGTACACTCGTACTTGGAAATTGCTTCCAATTGAAAATTCGCTTCAGGGGGTGACCACACAACGGTTTGGCGCCTTTTCCTAAAAAGTTTATTTCGAATCCAATCGATGCGGGAGTGGGCGCAATGCACTCCTTGGGTAATTCTAAGAAACTATTGTCTAGGTGAGTTTTTCGATCAACGGTCAACGAAGGCTGGAATTGGGAATTTTCGAAAAAAATTTCACATTTAATTAATTTTCACTATTTCACTATAACAAGCCTACAACTTTTTATTTGCTCAATCGCTTCTGCATTTCATAACACATCTTCAATTTGAAAATCATAATTTTTTAAAAATACGTATAATACGAAAAAATCGTTTTTATAACGAAAATCGTAATTATGGTGTGCACCCACAGTAATCCATAATCGGTTAATTTGGAAATTTGGTAGTTTTAAACATATTTCACCGCTGTTTTTGACATGACTGAGGTATACGACTACTCCTCGTCTTCGGAGTGCACCTATTCCCAGGTGCTGATTTCGCTGAAAATTGACATTTTTCGTAAATTGATCACTATTTCGTTGTTTGTTATCCATAATCGATAAAAATTGGATCACTATACCATAGTATAATCCATACAAACATACTAAAAAATGAAGAGAAACGGTTGACTTTGAATAAAGTTATTGCTGAAAAACCAAAATATCATAAAATATTGACCAGCACTGAACCGTGCAGGCGCACTCCGAAGACGTGGAGTAGTTATATACCTCAGTCATGTCAAGAACAGCGGTGAAATATGTTTAAAACTACTAAATTTCCAAATTAACCGATTATGGATTACTGTAGGTGCACACCATAATTACGATTTTCGTTATAAAAACGATTTTTTCGTATTATACGTATTTTAAAAAAGTATGATTTTCAAACTGAAGATGTGTTATGATATGCAGAAGCGATTGAGCAAATAAAAAGTTGTAGGCTTGTTATAGTGAAATAGTGAAAATTAATTAAATGTGAAATTTTTTTCGAAAATTCCCAATTCCAGCCTTCGTTGACCGTTGATCGAAAAACTCACCTAGACAATAGTTTCTTAGAATTACCCAAGGAGTGCATTGCGCCCACTCCCGCATCGATTGGATTCGAAATAAACTTTTTAGGAAAAGGCGCCAAACCGTTGCGTGGTCACCCCCTGAAGCGAATTTTCAATTAGAAAGAATTTCCAAGTACCAGTGTACTTCACTCATGTAGCCTGTAATTATCACACATAAAACAGAAAAATTCATTTTTCATCGATACCAAAAATATTCCAGTTGTTGAATTCTCTCATGTCAGATAGTGTTTTTTAATCACTTTCCAGGCAAAAATGATGTGTCTGAATTGCTTAGTATCCTTTTAAACGAAGTAAAGAACTTTTTCAAAAAAATTTTGAATTCAAAAATTTTTTGAGCCATTTTTTGAATTTTTTGATCAAAAAATTTTTTGAAATTAAAAATCTCAAATTATTTTCAAAAAATCCCAGCCCTGGTGGCAATAGAGACCTTTAAAATGAAACAATCTTTGTTTGTTTGTTTTTTTCTTAATTGATAAAAACAAGAGGTAGATCATAGCATATTTGAGATATGCAGTGAATAGGGAGATTCCAGAAAGGATAGATGAACAATTGAAATACCAGTAGCGTGTGGTATCGACCAGATTTAATCGAAATATATTTCGATTAAACCATCGAGATGTTGTAATAATTTCTCATTAAACCCCTAATTTATATTCACATTCGATTTTTGTAAACCTATGTGGCCTTGTCTACTTGTTCACAAATGGAAACTAGAGAGAATACATTTAAAAGAGTAACCAATTTGATGTAATGAAATAAAGATAGACGTAAACAAAAAGAGCACAGACAAAGTCTTCTCTGTCTTCTGATTCTTCAACTTCTCTGTGAAAAATATAAAATATGATTTATTTTTGTTGTGTATTGTATGTTCTCTTATAGTTAACTTTGTAAGCCAAAAGGACTACAATCTCTCGATCTCTCCCTCGTGAGTCTCACAAAGGAAACAAAGAAATGATAAAGTTCTTTTTTTCAAATCCGAATGTATCTAACGCATCAAAGTATTTTATGAGATCATTTTCTTCTCCGTTTCAAGGTATCTTATCTTTGTATATCTTTCAAAGTACATTCCCACAGTATGAGATTAAGATTTGACTAATACGTCTAGACCTTTAGACTACGATTGTTTTTAAAGGACTTTACGGTATTTTCTTTTACAGACCTTTAAAAATAATGGAACAATGTCATCAATATGATATAATATATTGGAAGTATAAAATGTACTTGTGTAGTTGCCATAATACCTGTTAAACACCGAAATATTCGATCCGTCCAGCTTTCCTCTCTAAACATAAAAGAGGCATTGTGGCAGGGGTCGGATACTCTCGTACCTAATAAACATGTCTATTTTATACGGTCAAAAATATATTCAATATAATTTCGGACATGACGAAATTGTTTTTTTTGCGTGTGAACTCAGTAAATTGTAACAGAACTTCATGCAAGCGTTACACGACGTCTGTTTCTTTTATTCGAAGATCAAACGAAGTCTGCATTGTGGGCGGAGTCAAAATGGACGGAGACTATTCAGTCACAACGATATGTTCCATTGATAATAGCCAATTGAATGAGTTGACGACGTTTGTGTTCATCATCTGTAGAAGTTAGAAGATTCGAGATAACGGCCACACCCACACGAAGTTTAGCCTTGGCCATATCCTGAAAGCACATCCGTCAATTAGAATTCCCGGATTTGTCGCGTATTTTCCGGACCCGACCCTTACTTCGGTAACATCAGTCGCTTTGATGAGCACGTGTAGCGGTTCTGATAGATGTTCCCAACCCTCGTGGTTGATAAGATGAGCCTCACGTACTGGATCCTATAGAGAATTGGGACATGATACTCAGTCAGATACGCAGTCAAATTTACCTTAACCGAACCACGTCCTCTAATGAATATATTACACTCGGTCTCGGCTTCAATCTGCTTGATCGTGATTCCACGCGGACCGAGAATACGACCAATGAAGTTGCACCTATAATGGTATTCGGTATATGATACTCAGTGAAGCGATCTCAGCTACGCAGCCTAACCTCGGATGATACGGAATGGGAATTTTCTCTTCGAGCGTGACATTCCTGAAATACACTGCTGTAAAAGTCAGATACGCAGCCAAATACATGATACTCAGCATTCTTACTTGAATACATTCTGATGTGGGCTATGTGAAAGGGCTTCATCCTCGCTAACCGTGAAACTGGTACGTGCAGATACTGTATCTCCCTTCTCGTCGATGTAATGTGGTGTAGTTGGTGCAGATGATTTGGAAACGGCGCCGACGGTATTCATCTTGTTGGTGTGAACTACGGTATTCGTAGGGTGATTAACTTCAGCTTCGGCTTTCGATATTGCTTTACTATTGTAAATCGATGTCCTGAAGTTGGAGAATGTTGAGTACTGGGTCCCGGACGGAAATACGCGGGATACTGTAGGTATCTAAACTAAATTACCAGATGCGATCGATCTCATCGTTGAGAAGCTTCTGAACATTGGGAAACGAACGAGATTGCGAGTTCAACTGACGCATGTCCTGTGATATGTGATCGTTGATCATTGATCTTTGATCTTTAATTACATACCCTAACCAATTCGTCAAGATATTGGGCATTGAATGTATCAAATCCAGATTCCATGGTATCCTACAAACATAAAAATCAATTTTCGAAATATATCAAGGATTCAAAATCTTCGATTCTCTGAGATTTGAGACATGAGAAGCGAACCAACCGTAGAAGACGAAACAAGAAGTGAAAATGAAATGGACGAGACGATTTTGATGTAATAAAAATGAGGGGAAAGAATAATAACAGTGTGATATCTAATTTCATCTCCATAAAAGGAACAATTTCTCTCAGATGATGCGTGATATCATATACTCGTAATTCATTTATTTACCATAATTCAATTTTGGAAATTTGCATAAAAAATAAGCTTGACTCGTAGCTACCGTACCAGCTTAACTCGTATTGTTGTTAATAATATTTTCAAAATGAAAAGTAAAATTAATCATTTTCACACCATTGAATCACACCAACAAATTAATACTAAGTGCGTGGGCGAAAAAGATATTTGTAAAATTCCAAAAAAAGATAGTTGGAGATTATAATTACTCCCCTGGGAGCGAACTTTCGATATTTCGTCACATTGCGAGAATATTTAAACGAAGATTTATTCGCAAGCGCTGAACATGGACTTTATAATTTAAAAAAACTATTTGAACGAAGATTTCGGGCTTTTTCCACTGTTCTGGTGGCTCGTTGATAACAACTTTATTATGTATATTCTTCTGTTAATGATAATGAAAAGAAGAGCTTCGAAAACATTTTGATGGAGTGAATCACGTGTATGTCTTCTGATCTTGTTCCAGATCCAAACATATTGGTTCTTCTACAATATTACGATCTTATCCGGTTTGAAGATATGAATAATGGGCAATCAAACGTTAAATAAACCTAAAACCAATCAATCAATCTTCTAGTGACGAAATATCCATATCATGTTCGTCATTCGCAAAATATTACGTTTATGCTAACGTTTCTTTACAACACTTTGGTCGCTCGAATTTTTTCTTTTTGTTTATCGCAGGGTCCTATACTTTCTATGCTCGAGAGACTCGTTTTGACGGTATAGTAGAGTAATAAGACATCTTTACTTCGTGGAATTAAGATTCTTCTCTATGAGATCTCTCCACATTTCGCCTTGTTTATCACATATCACATAGAATAATGACCACAGTCAATCGGTTACAGTTAAGCTTGGTACTCTACATTCCCTTATACTGACTTTCCTAAACACTGCAAAATACTTCTATCGACTGCAAAATCTTTCAAGACCTTTCTGAATGATTATTCTGGAACGTTTAATGAAATCATTTAATTTTCGTTTGTCTATCATTCAAAAGTCTTTCTTCATTTATAACTAGATTATAGCATGTTATCGAGTATAAAAACGTAATTTTCTCCATTTTCACTTTATTCTACGAGTTATCTTCTCTCCTTGAGTGAACTTCGACTTAACTCAATATGGCTTACTATCCGAAGTCCGTCTATTATCCTTCTTCCAAGTGAGTTGACCCCCGCAGTTTATCGGTAAACGAACTTCCAAATTCCAGCGCTAATAACCAGGCTCCACAGCCACAGCAACCCCAGCAGCAACAACGTTTCGCTCCTCAAGAAGAGCAGGTTTGATTCTCAAAGGGAAAGCTACCGTAATCCAGTTGAATCTTCAGTTGAATCGCTATCAGCAAGCTCAACTTCGTGCTCAACAAGCTCAACTTCAATATGAACAAGCCCAGAGAGATCTCCAATCACTTCAGCTTGATTACGGTGCGGTTGTGGAGTACGGTAGTTACGGTAGTAATAGGCAAGGTATAGTGATGGATACTGACATTTTGCTCACGGGCACAGAAGTTCACTTTGGGATTCGTGTTTTTTCGGGAAGAACTGAACAGCCGCAAAATGCTCTGAAAATAATCAAAATGAAATTTGAAAAATCAGTGTTCAATTAAATTTGATTACAGAACGTCAGCTAGCTGTTAAACAACAATATCAGCAACAACCTCCCCAACAATCTTTCGTTGCTCCCCAACGTCAATATGCAGCTCAACAACCTGCAGCTGCACAGCAGCAGCAGCAGTATCAGGCTCCTCAGCAATCCTCTGGTACCGTAACCCATAACTACCGTAACCCAATCTCTTCGTTGAAGGACCCGTCTACAAGCCGTCTGAGTACATTCCAGTCGGTGGATACTACGCTGCTCAACCCAATATCCGTCGTGCTCCATCACTTGCTGATGTGGCTACTGCCATTCAGAATGAGCAGGTACGGGATACTGTTGTATCAGGGATTAAGGTAGGTATTGGTTATGATAAATGTCAAACAATTGCAGGCTGCGTCCATCGCTCAGTTCGGACAACAGGGCGTGTACTCGGTAAGAGTATGTACTGTAGTGATACAGTAAGTAATACTAATTGACGATTTTCAGGAGCAGCAGTACAACCCCTACAGCAACTATCGCCAGAACGTCGCACAATCGCCCCTTCGTTCTGAGCGTTCACAGGTTGATCTTTGAACTTTGAACTTCTGATTTTGATCTTTACCTTCACAGAGGGGAGGACCGTCGATCTATGCTAACGATGAACTTCGTGGTAGTCAGCAGGTTGTTCCAAGTGGCTCCAATGCCTGGGTACGTAAACTACCACATCTACTGTAATCTACAGTATCTAACTCTAACTCCTTTCAGCTCGGAGCTCAGTCTGGAGCTCAGCGTGTGCTGACGTTCGACAGCAACAACAACGCACCTCAGGGTGGTCGTTCGGTCAAATTCGCTCCTCAAGAATATACTAACGCCAACAACTACAATCGTGCCTATGCCAACAAGGGAGCTCCGCCCCAATCGGCATACTTCTCCATTCCCAATGATCTTGTTCTCGTTGGATCCAATACTGATCGTGCATACCAGAACAGTATGTGACTCCGCCCACTTTGATCTTTGATCTCTGATATTTGCAGACTATTCATCACGCCCCGCCACACCTACCAAGCTCAAGCCTGAGGTTGCTCGTGAGATCTATGGTAAGACTACTTAGGCTACCAAATAGGCTTCGTCTCAAAAATAACATTTTAGCTGCTCTCTCATCTGAGAATGTTCGTACTGCTGTCGAGAGAGATGTTCTTCCATCAGTAATCGCTCTTCAGAAGCAGAATCAGTACAATGGAACACCTGTGGTAAGCCCCTTGGACTCCGCCCATCAATAAGCCACGCCCCTTCCCCTGAGACTCCGCCCATCAATAAGCCACGCCCCTTTTCAGAATGGAGCCGCATTCCGTCTTCCATCTGAGGCTGGTGCTCTCAAGTTCTCCGAGTATCATTGTGAATCTCTCAATGGAAATCGTCTCAATGCCTTCTAAGCTCCTCCCCGTTTCTCTTTATGGCCACGCCCTTTTTATGCGTCTGCCTCCTTTTATTGTAGATAAAGAATAGTGTTGGATATATCGAATTAGAACATGGAAATTTTGTAAATGAAATAGTAATTATAAATATTTATCGAATACAACATGCAACGGAGATGGAACAATGAAAGATGTGAAAGAAATCAATAAATCAGTAAACAACAAGGAACGATTAGTCGTAAACCAGATCAGAAGGTTAGGTCAGATGATAAACCTATTGAGGGTTGAAACAAAACAAGATGGATACGGTAGGAATATACTAATAGACCTGTAGTCAATCAATCAATAACTGTAGAGAACATTAATAATGAAAGTCAACATGAAATATAGCCTAACGGATCGAAATATATAATAGATAGATAGATGGGGAGAATTTAGCAAATCATTAAATTGAGATCGTCACGGTTCATCTAGGCCATGGAAAAGTTCTTCGACAGAGATTCCGCTCGAGACTGAAGCTCACCTGAAATAGAGGGATTACGGTATCTTACACGTTATTGACTACCAAAAAAGATCATCGGGCACAGTATTGCAATGTCATTATCGATTTTTTCTTTAGAGATAATAGCTAGCATATAGATAGTATATACTCATGGGGAGAAACAATGTGAGTAGTGTAGAGTAACTTACTAGTCTTCTCCTCAATCCATGATAGTGATCCCATCTGCTTCTCTAGTACGAGACACACTTGATCAAGAGTGGCCGAATCGGCTGATGCATCTGAGACCTCACGGGCACCACGGAGAGATGTCAGCTGGAATGATAATCAATGAAAATCACATATTCATTATACCAGTGCGATTGAAATATTTTTAACAGTAAAGACAAAACACTAACAAAGCACTTTCGCATGCTGTCAATTTCTTGGAGCTTCTCTTGGTCACCAAAACTCAAACTAGACGGGGTCGCCAAAAGTTTTAAGAGAAATAATGTGTATACGTCGATTCTCTACCGTTGCCGCATATTTTCGAGAGAAAAATTAAAAGCTCTAAAGCATACATTGCCATACCCTCGCAGTGCGAGGATTGACCCACTATATAAGGTCCATTTTAGGCCACTTGATAAAAAAATTAAGCTAAAAATGACGATTTTTAAGCGAAAATAACGAATTTTGTGAATCAACCCACCCTATTTCGAGAAGTGACCCACTATATCAAAATAGACGGCGAGGGTACCGAAAATGTATGCTCTAAAGACAAGAACTAAAGAAATAATCAATAATAATACAATTCAATAAAATCAATTAACCAACCTGATTGACGATATCACCAATATCATCTTCTGCCTCCTTCACTTGCGAATCGACCGTTGTGAGTAGTTGCATACTGAACAATAATGAATCAACAAACGTTAAGTACTCCAGATTTGCCGAGTTCCGAGAGGTAAAAACCATGATTATTTTGATAATTCGCTTTGTCTGACTGTGCATGAAAAATATGGTTTGAAACGCTCTCTGTATTTCAAAGTATTTCAACCATATTTTATAGCGATATCGATAATGGATGTCCATTTTCAAATTTGTAATGAATATTAAAGACTTTTTCAATAGGTCTTCTCTCCTCTCCTTCTCCTTCTGCCTTTCTCTCTGTGGTGCGGTCGATTTGGATTTTTCTCTCTCCACTCTCTACTACACTCGCCTATTCCATCAAGATAAAAGGATCCGCAGTTGAGTCCCCTCCTAGAAGACTTTGGGTCAGGAGCGGTACTTCCACCTTGTCAAACAGGCCTATTGGACGAACAACAAAGTTTTCGTGGGTTATATTTCTATCATAATCAAGTTTCATATGCAGACGTTATCTTGAATGGAGATCAATTCTCTCAGAAACGAAAGGATAAATCTTGTGGATAAGAAGATTCCCCCTGTTTTGGCCCCCTCTGCATTTAATGCTGAAAGGATAAATATTATTTCAATAGGTGGTGAATCTGCCGTCACATCAAATATTGTATCTGTCGGCAGACTAAAGTGAGAAGTGTGAAACATGTATCAGCTAGGCTGCTAAGCATTGCTGACTACGAATACTTCAATCAATATAAATCCTATAAATCAATCAATAATCCATAATCACTCACATATTGTGTCTCTGTATATCAGCAGGTGTGGCACAAGTCATATCGATGGGGAGTGCTTTTCCACAATCGGTCCATTCAGGAAGACGTAGTTTCTGTTCCAACTCAACCACCATCTTCTCCAGTTCTGTTATCATAATGATGAATATTTAGATCACAAATAATTAGGTTTCAGAAAATTTGAAAACGTGCGGCAGCCAGGCATATTTAAAAACTAGTTTTAGTAAGCCGTAGTCAAATTTCGAACTCTCGCTAGGCCCGTTCTCTGGGAAGATATATTTTTGAAAAGCTTCGCATTACCGTCCCAATTATAAACAAGGTAAATCAATAATCAGCTTAGAATAATCAATAATCAAAACGCCCTTCGTACCCTTGTTCTGGTTCTCAATGAAATCGAGATTGTGTGACAGCAGATCTCGGGCATCTTCCATTCCTTTCAGTTCTTGATCCACCGTGATGATCTACAATATAAGAGTACGGTAAGATTGGATTACGGTAATCCAGAGAAAATAATCAATAATTTTCAAACATCAAAATCCACTTACTTTCGCTTCATTCTCGCGCACAATGCGATCGTACGAGTTCACTTCCACTGTCTGGAAAAAATTAAAATATTATGTTACATTCAAACGTGGGCACCACTGCCGCTAGCGGCAATACACCCCCGATTTTAGGCACCCGACCCCCCGATTTTCCAAAAAATCATTCAAAATGACGTATAAATGCTCCATTTTTTGCGTCCGACCCCCCCCCCCCCCCCCCCGATTTTCATTTCCAGCGGCAATGCCCGCCCACGTATGGTTATATTCATGCATGTAACTAGATCTTAGAAAGATTGTCCAAGATAAATAAAATACTAATGAAAAATCAATAATCAAAGAAGTCAGAAAATCAATAAATCAATAACCAGAGTATCGTACCTGATCCAGGAAAAGTCTCTCTTGTGCGTAGAGATCTGCAGTGAGTCCGGCGACAATCTGTTCCATTTCTCCGTACAACAGAGGTGTAGTGGTGGAGATGGCTGTGAGAGTGGGTGCAGCGCCTGCAGTTGTAGTCGTTGTCGTCGGTGCTGCACCGAGTGTCGGAGTCGACGTTGTTCTAGAGGGTTTAGCCGCACTGAATTAAATTAACAATATTAATAGATGTACAAGTATAGGTTTGCACCATACGTGGGCACCACTGCCGCTAGCGGCAATACCCCCCCCCCCCCCCCCCCCCGATTTTGGCACCCGACCCCCCCCCCCCCCCGATTTTCCAAAAAAATCACTCAAAATGACATATTTTCAGGACCCACCGGATGGCCATACAGGACGAGTTCTACCGCGTTTCGTCCTCTGCTACAGTAATATGAATCGATATAACGTTATAAATCAAGATTTAATTTTGTATTTTCGCTTGAATCGTAACTGAATTGTATGCATAAAGAATTTTGAATTGAATGAACATCGAATTTTTAATTGAATGAATACAGAGTTTTGAATTGATTGAATAAACATTAGTAGTTGCACACAATGAATCGAGAAAAGAGAGCTTGCTACAGCAGAAAGAGGACGAAACGAGATAGAGAGAGAAAGATAAAGAGAAAGTGAAGCTGTCGGGAGGAACAGCTAAACTCTTCACGGAATTCTCGAAAACAGATAAGCTGAGTAAGTATCTTTCGACATTTTCGCCAATAATCGAAACATTTTTGTCATCAACTAGTGTTGCATGGAGCACGACAGTCTACTAGAAATCGAGGATTTCAGCTTATTCTTATTCTTATTGAATTATTATTCTTGATAAATGTGTTTAAATGAATAATAAATGAATGACAGAACAAATTATTTCATTTGATGTACGACAGAAAGACATACTGAGGGCAAAGATCAAAGATCATATAAGAAATATCATCCCACAATTAGCTCATGATATGAAATATATTTTTGACACCTTTTTTTAACATCATGGTTAGTATCCAAATCTTCTGATTCGTCCAGAAAACTTGGTCTTAAAAAACTTTTTTTTTTGAAAATTGAACTGAACTTTTTTCTAAGTCCTGATATAGACAGGAGGAGTATTTAAGCTTAGAGTCATAAACTGTTACTGTGCGCGCAACCTCAAGACGATATAAGAAAATGATAAACCAAAAATGAATTCATTTGGTTAAGTAGTATTTGCTCCGGGGGGTATTGCCGCTAGGCTGCCGCTGAGCGGCAGCCTAGCGGCAATACCCCCGGAGCCTTAAGTTCTTTATGAAATGAGTTCATTTTTGGTTTATCATTTTCTTATATCACCTAGCCGATGCGCGTGCAGTAACAGCTCATGACTCTAAGTTTAAATACTCCTCCTCTCTATATAAGGACTTAGAAAAAATTCTTACCTGCACTTAACTAGAGAACACTTGAAACCTTTTTTGCTCAAACCACCAACTAGGATCGATTGCTTAAGACGACTTAGGATTAATGTGTCATATATATTGGTATGATTTAGTCGTTTAGTGGTTTTAAATCATTTAAAAAGAGAAAATTAAAATTACTGGTTACAAAGCTGACCAAACTAACACCCACCTTGGAAATTTGAAATCTTACTGTAAATGAAAATTTTTAACCGTGTAAACAGCTTGTACATTTATGGTTCTCATTTTTTTCTCGTTTGTGTTTAAATGCTCAATTTTTTTGCATCCGACCCCCCGATTTTTGCGTCCGAAACCCCTTCGACCCCCCCCCCCCGATTTTCATTTCCAGCGGCAATGCCCGCCCACGTATGGTTTGCACGCACATAAAATGTTTTTTTTTTTAATATATAGATTAGTTATATTGTGTCTTATGATGTTTCGGCCGCTACGTCTAGTCATGATAGTCAGTAGAGATTATAAAGAGGAACAAGGACAATTCATGTTTCACAATTATCTTTTATAATTTCGTTTTACTATACCAATCAATCATCTATGCCATTGTGGACACACAATCTACAGTAATCTATCATACCCGAAGAGTAATCCAGCAGCAGATGAGGTGGTCGACGTGGGAGCTGCAGTGGGCGTGGCCGTGATGGAAGTGGACGCAGTGGAGGCGGGAGCAGTGCCGAACAAACCCTTAACGAAGAGAGGCAATTGAGGAGCAGTTAGCACTAGAATAAGAACATAAACAAATCTCTGACAATGACACAGCCTTATTATCGGTCGAATAGAATTGTATCACGGTATATGCAAAAATACAGTACTGATCAGGATTTCAACAGTGTATAAAAGTGAGTTTCAAAAAAAAATTCAAGATGAGGAATTATCCAGTTGCATTCATGTCCATTCAGTAGTATTGATGAAACATGAATATGACAAGCGAGTATTCGACCGGTTAATATAATAATTCTTCACTCACAGTAGCTGGCGTGGCTGCGGCAGTAGTCGTCGTTGTGGCAGCTGCAGCACCACCAAAGAGAGACGGAGTGGCTGTTGCTGTAGAGGCACTCGTAGTGGCTGCAGGGGCTGTAAGAGATATTATAATCAATTGCCTACAATATCCGTCCATCATGACTACTTGAATCTCCCATATTTCTACGGAGAATATTTCTGTTTTGTAAACTGCCAGATTCATGTTTCACCTCGCCAACTTAGAAATAATCAGGCAACAAAATTCGTTATTTCAACTACTATCGCAAAAAAAACATACCAGCACCACCGAAAAGCGACGGTGCTGCCGCAGGTGCAGTGGTCGCAGCTGGAGTAGCCGATGTAGCTCCAAAGAGAGGAGCCGTTGATGGAGCTATAGTCGTGGCAGCTGCAGGAGCCGCCCCACCTGCAATTAATTCATTATGTCAAGTACTGCAGTGCGCATCTTCACGCTGTCTTCACAATATTAATTCCAAATCCTGGTATTGATGTTTGATCATGAACAAAATCTATTCGCATTCATTTACAACTAACCGAACAATGGTGCGGCGCTTGTGGTGGCAGCAGGCGTAGTGGTCGCAGGAGCGCCGAATAGACCGCCAGTAGCTGCAGGAGCTGCAACGGTAGTAGTAGTAGGGGCTGCTGAAATATAATAAATATGATTAACAACCAAATAGAATCTAGTCCAAAAGGTATCTACCTGTAGCGAAACCGCTACTCAAATGCAACTAAAATAGAAGAAATAGTCCGAGTTTACCAAAAACAATCAGTTCATGATAGTCGCCAAAGAATATACGGTAGAATTCAAGTTTGAATCGCGCGCTATGATGCGCAGGTTGTAATGGCCTAACTATCCTACGATACTTTCCCAGCTCCAATTTCTGATTCTCTCCAAGTCAGTCTCATTCAACTCTCCCGTGCTGACTGGCGGCACGTCGTCGCTCTTCCTACTTTTAATTATTCATTATTTTCTCCGCATTTACTCATATTTATCACTTCTCGTTAATTCCTATCACTTCCCTGTAAGTCCATCTCATATTACTGAGCCTTGATAAGTCTACCTTCATCCTCTTATTCTATCTTCACCTATTTCGTCATGCTTATGTAAATCTTTTCACGCCTAAGTTCAAGTCCAACATTTTCTCGTATTATCTTCCTATTTCATCACTGCTGGCAATAGCCAATCACCATCTACTTCCATTTCATTCTCCACGTTCCCCGCTTGCATTCACTGTTGTTTTACTTTACTTTTCGTGGTATTACCTATCGCCCTATTCATTCATTGTTTAATTACCCAAGTTTGAGGTAATCGCCTACGCCGTCAAGAGCCCCGTCTCTCCGATCCCCTCTTCATCCCCTCCTATCACCAACCTTAAGTTATGATCTAAGGCCAAAGGCCAAACTTTCCTAAGTGATCCTAATAATTAATAAAGATAATAAATATCAATTCTTTCCACTCACTGTTCATTCACAAGGGTGACATACACATACTATCCCTCTAGCCTTATACATAGTGACCAAACGTCATTACATGGTGCATACGGTCTAATCATTCCAACTATCCGAGTCCAATTTGTCCTACTTCGCAGACGATATAGGTCCAATTGCTGACTCCTATTCCGAATCCGAACTAAACCTACTTCGCAGACGATATAGGTCCAAGTTCCGATTCAACTTCTTTCATCTATAATATCCTGAAATACTCTGAATCCAAATTATTTCCTACTTCGCAGACGATATAGGTTCCTATTTCCGATTCCCACAGTTATTCATTCACTTCATTCATCATTCCGAGTATCCTATATTCAACAGGAACTCGTCTATCCATCTCAAATCTTTATATTCTATTCATCATTATCATCCAACTAGTATTCAACAAGACCCGCGTGGCAGGCAACAGTCATGAAGAATACTAATCAAAGTACCTACAAGTCCTATTATGATAAGCTCAAATCTGCAAGAGTAAATGTAATCGCTCATTTCGATCAACTCAAACAACATCTGATCAACATTGTATCATGTAAATCAATGACTAATCATGAAGATCTAGGAGTAGAAGTAGACAAATCTGAAATAGATATTCGAGTAAATCTATCTATACTTCAATCTCAAACCAATTCTCTTGAATCCAAACTCAATGCTATATCTGATCCTCAAGTCAAAGCTCAAGAGGATGGTCTATTCTCTATGATTCTAAGAGGATATGACAACAATGGTCTACCTCTTGATCCATCCGATCTATCTATACTTGTTGATAAACAACTAGCAATAGTAAGAATGGCTCTCAAAAACAACTCCGAGACTATCATCCGAAATCTAAAGATAAAGAATGTTGCTACATCTATCAAAGAAGAAGATGAATTCCTCGATGCTTCCGAGAGTCCATCAGTGACTAAGCCTAGGCATGTACCTCTTCCTACTCTGACTATTCCAAAGTTCAATGGATACAATAGAGCCGAGTACAAAACATTCATCAAACTATTCCAATCCCTGATAATGAAGAGAGACAATCTAATCGATACTGAGAAACATCTATACCTAGAAGGATTCCTAGAGGGCGATGCTCTCAAGGTCATCAAACCATATCCTAATGATGGTTCGTATCTGAAAGAAGCTCTCGAAGCATTAAAAGAGGAATACGGTAATGAAGAGGAAACATCATCCCAAGTCTATCAATCTATCCATCGAATAAAGGCTAAGTCCAACTATCCTAATGATCAGATTGATCTAGCTAGACAACTACTTGCTCTTGTACAACAACTCCAAGGTGAAGGAGAACAATCCCATCTTTCATGTCTACTAATCATCGAGAAATTCGCCCCACAGTACAGAAGAAAACTGCATGAGGCGAATCAGAACAAAGATGCTATTGCTACTCTCAAGTATCTAATCAAGCATATCCGATCCGAAATCCAACTAGATCTTGCATCCGGAACTACAACTGAGTTCAGTGAGATCAAAGATATCAGATCGAATAACAAGAGCAATTCATTCTACCGTAATCCATCATATCAACCACAGAGAAATATCGAATTCTTCACTCCTGAATCATCTACAGTACCCCCATTCAATCAATACAGTAATCAATCATATCCTCATTTCACTCCTTATAACAATCAATCATTCAATATCAATCCAGAACAACAATTCAATCAATCTCAATTCCAACCTCCTGAAAATAAACCGTTCATTCAATATATCAAATGTGTTTATTGTGAAAAACATCCTAATCCATCTTCATGTAAAAAAGTTCCAATACTCAAAGACAGAGTTCAAATAGTTGAGAAAAAGAAGCTATGTCCACTCTGCCTATCATCCGATCACATCAAGACCTGTGGCATGACATGCTCAATCTGCCAAGGGCCTCACCATGATTCTATCTGTTTCAAGAACATGCAACGCCCTGAGAGAGCAGGACAGTTTGCAGTTACTCAAACATCCAAGCCTAGCCAATCTATCTCCAATGCTCATAGACTACTCACAGTCAGAGCAGCTGTCCTTGATCCAACTCAAGAGTTCCATACAGATCCGATCGATCCTAATATTAGTCATAACTCCCAAGAAATCGATATCCTACTCGATACAGGTGCAGAAATGACTCTTATTTCAAAGGACATCGTTGAGAAGATGAACCTCGAGAAGATTGGTACCAAGCAGCTCTCTCTGTCGTTGGCTACAGGCATCGAGAAGGAAGCTCAGTCCTACGATGTTGTTAAGTTCAAGGTACAATCAATCAATAATGATTCACTCAATTCACCGAATGTTCATACTATCAAAGCAGTCGTAATAGACAGTTCAGTAACTGGTCATATCCAAGTTCGTAGACTATCTAAAGCAGATGTCGGCTATATCAAGAAGCACAAACTCCGACTTGCTGATAGTCCTAATCGAGATGGTTCTATCATACCACAACTACTCTTAGGTGTCGATGATACCCTATCAATACTTCATAATCTCTCCACTCATACTCTACCAAGTGGTCTGAGACTACATGAATCTGCTTTCGGTCTCGTAATGGGAGGAACTAGTAATGAAGTTGTATGTCAAGAACAACAACTGAACATTCATCAATTGTCTATCCTATCCGATGATGATGAAAACTATGTCCGACCAGAAGATGATCCTGCATTTATTCGTAAAATGGAAGAATTCATGCAAATCAATACAATATCCGATGTATCAGATGATGATTCAGACGAAGATGAACCAACAGATAATCCCATCTTACTTCATATTCGAACCATAGAGACAAATGAATCCAAGTCCGATGCATCAATATTATCCGATACTTCATATATTCATGCTCATCCTAATCATAATACCAATCATCTGAGAACAAGTAACGAACTCAAAGATGTTGTACATTCCAAGGATCAGACTGAAATGATGAAGGGTCGAAGAGTGCAGTCTGTTTCCACAGCCTCTCTGAGATTTGATGGTGTAGATGCAAATTCAGTATCGCCCATTCACTGATTCATTCTCGATTCATCTCACAAATTATCCATATCCCATGTATTCTATATCAACCTCAATATCTTTCCTTCTTCATCTCCCGGGGGGAGGGAGTCTCCGACCCATCAAATGCCTAATATCTTTATCCGTCATATACCGTATGCACAACTACAGTAATCATATTATCCTCATTCAATCACCTACCGTAACCAATCTATCCTATCATCTAAGACTTCGATTTTTTCATTTCAACTTTCTTTCATTTCTCCTATAAGTTCACCTTCTCGAAGGGGGGAGTGTAGCGAAACCGCTACTCAAATGCAACTAAAATAGAAGAAATAGTCCGAGTTTACCAAAAACAATCAGTTCATGATAGTCGCCAAAGAATATACGGTAGAATTCAAGTTTGAATCGCGCGCTATGATGCGCAGGTTGTAATGGCCTAACTATCCTACGATACTTTCCCAGCTCCAATTTCTGATTCTCTCCAAGTCAGTCTCATTCAACTCTCCCGTGCTGACTGGCGGCACGTCGTCGCTCTTCCTACTTTTAATTATTCATTATTTTCTCCGCATTTACTCATATTTATCACTTCTCGTTAATTCCTATCACTTCCCTGTAAGTCCATCTCATATTACTGAGCCTTGATAAGTCTACCTTCATCCTCTTATTCTATCTTCACCTATTTCGTCATGCTTATGTAAATCTTTTCACGCCTAAGTTCAAGTCCAACATTTTCTCGTATTATCTTCCTATTTCATCACTGCTGGCAATAGCCAATCACCATCTACTTCCATTTCATTCTCCACGTTCCCCGCTTGCATTCACTGTTGTTTTACTTTACTTTTCGTGGTATTACCTATCGCCCTATTCATTCATTGTTTAATTACCCAAGTTTGAGGTAATCGCCTACGCCGTCAAGAGCCCCGTCTCTCCGATCCCCTCTTCATCCCCTCCTATCACCAACCTTAAGTTATGATCTAAGGCCAAAGGCCAAACTTTCCTAAGTGATCCTAATAATTAATAAAGATAATAAATATCAATTCTTTCCACTCACTGTTCATTCACAAGGGTGACATACACATACTATCCCTCTAGCCTTATACATAGTGACCAAACGTCATTACACTACCTCAATATGTTCCTAAAATTTAATACTCGAAGCATTTGAAACATAAAAGTTAAGTTACCAGCTTTAGGAGTTCCAAACAACCCTCCTCCTCCTCCTAAAGTGGGAGCAGCGGTAGTAGCTGCGGGCTTGGCTCCAAATAGACCTCCGACTGGAGCCGTAGTCGCAGGTGCAGCACCGCCAAAGAGAGGAGCTGCTGCTGAAAGAAAAATTCGTTCAGAATTTGCATTAGAGCATCAAAGAAAAATAAAATAATTACAAACCAGTGGTCGTTGCTGCAGGAGTCGCAGCAGCTCCACCGAACAGCGAAGCACCAACGGCAGGTGCTGCAGGAGCAGCAGGAGCGCCAAAGAGTCCTCCAGTCGCAGGAGCAGTACTCGTCGTCGTTGCAGGCGCGCCAAATAGTGAAGGTGTTGCAGAGGTTGTAGCTAAAATCAATGTAGTGCATATGACCAAGTGAAGAGTACAGGTATGTTTTGTACATTTTAATCACCTATACACAAGAGACCAGACTATAAAGTTTATTGAATAAATGAACACTAAAAGAAGAACAAATGAAACATTTATTAATTCAATTTATTCTTTTTTCAACGTACCAGCTGGAGCAGCAGCAGTCGTTCCAAACAATCCACCGCCAGTGGCCGGCGCAGTCGTCGTGGCCGCAGGCGCGCCAAAGAGTCCTCCTGTGACCGGAGCTGGAGCAGCTGGAGCGCCGAACAAACCAGTGGACGCGGTTGTAGTGGCGGCTGGCGCGGCGGGTTGGCCTGTCAATGATTATCGTCCATATACGCAAAAACAATCAGTCAATACATTATGCATTTGTGTTCATAAAGATTTGTTGTAAAGAAATTAAATATATTTGCTTCAGTTTCAGTTCAAATTATAACGAACTCCTGCATATAAGCTACTCGTATTGACGATAGCAATATACAAAATTTAAGAAATAAATAAACGTACCAAATAAACCGGTTGTAGCTGGTGCAGCGGTTGTTGATGCAGGAGCAGCACCAAAGAGTGAAGGAGCAGCTATAAAGTGCTTTATAACTACACTTTCTCCACATTAAAATGGAAAAAAATATTCAATTACAATCTACAATATCTAACAGAATCAACTAGGCTACACTGTAGTAATTCAACCACATACCCGTAGTGGTAGCAGGTGCTCCACCAAACAACGATGTGCCAGTGGCCGCTGGAGTGACCGATGCTCCGCCAAATAATCCTCCGCCAGTGGCTGGCGCAGTCGGCGCTGGAGCGCCAAAGAGAGAAGATGAGGTAGTAGTCGCAGCTGGAGCCGCACTGCCAAAGAGTCCACCCGTAGGTGCTGGCGCAGCAGGTGCGCCGAACAAACTACCCCCAGTGGTTGACGCTGTCGTGGCTGCAGGCGCGCCAAAGGAGAAACCAGTTGTGGCTGGCGCGGCTGCAGGAGCTGCCGACTGACCTGCAGGAATAATAATAATTATGATAATAAAGTAGATTGAAAATAATCAATAATTACCAAATAATCCAGTTCCAGTAGTAGTTGTCGTGCTCGAACCGAAGAGCGATGGAGCAGCTGCAGCTATAATATCATTTCTTCAATCAATCAACAATTGGTAATTATTTTAATAAACAACCAAAATATTAACCAGTTGTTGCTGTAGTTGTGCTACCAAACAAAGAGGATCCTCCGGATGAACCAAAGAGAGACGCTCCAGCGGCGGGAGCTGCAAATTCAACTCTAACCAAGCATAATATTCATCGTATGTCCATTCCATTAAAAATATATATTGAATGCAAAGATCGATAGTAGTGAAAAATAAACATGACCCATAATGTAGAAAACTATGAAAACAGACCAGCTGGAGTTGTGGTAGAACCGAATGCGGGTTTAGCTCCGAATAGACTCGATCCAGTGGCAGCAGGCGCAGCTGCAGCACCGCCGAATGAGAACGATGGAGCAGCAGCTGTTGTTGTGGCAGTCTGTCCAAATAGCGAACCTGTAATTATCATGCATTTTCGGTGCCCTCTTCATTGTTTTTATATAGTGGGTCGATTTTCGAAATAGGGTGGGTCAATTTAGAAAATTCGTGATTTTTAGCTTATTTTTCGTTTCAAGTGGCTCGAAATGAGCCATATAAAGTGGATCAATCCTCGCATTACGAGTTATGGCGATGTGTGTAAATTATGCGTGTTAAGGAAGTTAATATAGAAAAGAAGTGATGAAACATCGTTAAGGGGACTCATTAATCACCTCCAGTTGAAGCTGTAGTAGTCGTGGTTCCTCCACCGAAGTTGAATGCTGGTGTGCTTGATGCTGTCGTAGTAGCGGCGCCGAACAATGGCTTTGAACCTCCTCCGAAAGCGTTTTGACCGAACATTCTGAAAACAAACTATGTTTGGACGGTATAAACAGGACCAGGACAGTGATAACAGTTAACACTGAAGTATCGGGGGTCGGCATGTGATTAAGAAAACCCCCTGATTTGCAATTAAAACCAAGAACAAATAAAACGTAATAAAAATAGAGAAATTAACAGAAATTCAAACACACACGCGACGTAACCGCAACGCGTTAGCGGTGGGACACCCTTTGAATCTTGAAGCAGAGTTGAATTGTTTTATTTGATGTATTCGCCGAATTTCTGACTCTCCCATTTTATTTTCGAGAACAATATTAATTAAAAGTCTGGCGAAAATGGTTAGAGCATTTTAAAATATATAAGACAATATTCATAAGAATGATGACTACTGAAGGTACATACTTAATTTTATCGGATTCTAGAATCGATTGTATCTACTGATGTATTTTTAATGTTACATGTAAGCATCACAAAGATACGAGCGTTTATTTATCTGTTAGAGGGCACAATCGATCAATAAAGTAGATCAAATGATCAATCAATAAAGTCGTCCTCGCTCGTTTCGCTCTAATTTACACAGGTGGGTTCCTCTCGAGATATTCAGCCAAATCAGTCTTCAGCTTGTCACAGGTTGGACCGAGCTTGTGGAACTTTTGCTGAAATTGAATGATCTTTGATCTTTGAAGTCTGATCTATGAACTCACCTTGAGGTACTTGAATATGATCATATATATGGTGAGATACTCCTCTACAGTACGAATTGCTCCCCATCTGTCCGAACGAATCTTGGCAAGAAGTTCACCCATCTTAAATGAATACTATAGTGATTACCGTAGTTTGATCTTTGAACCCACATTTGGAGTCACTCCATAGTTGAATTGGGTGACTGCAGCATGACACATTACGAACATGGCACTCTTGCCCAGTCCACTGTTAGATACAACAAGAGAAGGTGATTTCTACAAATTGATCTTTGATCTTTGATCTTCCGAGTTAGAAGCTTACATCATCTTTCAGTAAACGGAAGAAGCACAGAGCGTGCATACTCTCAGACTCGGAATCGCACAACTGCAATACGCATAACCGTTATAATCGATCAATCAATAATTCGAAAACTTACCGTGATAGGCCACTTCATACTCTGCATGAAGCGAACAATTATCGAATTTGAACAACCTAAATTATGTAACTGAATTATTCAATAATCCAGTATTAAGTATATCTAAATGAAGTTGAAAAAAGGAACTTGGTGATAAGCTCAACGGTAGATACTACAATAGATCAATCAGTGAGATAAAATATGAATTAAAAAAAGAATTGTTACCATCAGGTAAGACCTCCAGAATGGCTTGTACGGCGAACTTCGTGTTACAGTCGACCTTCTTGTTGCTCACAAACATCTGACCATAATCTTTACCCTCACCGGCTGTCCACGGAACAAATGGAGCTAGATTACGGTAGTTAGATTACGGTAATTCTCAAATTAAATCGATATTCGTACCCGGCGATGCCTCATCAAAGTTTTCCACATAGAAGATGTTCGTAACATTTGACTGAAAAATCAATAATGCCATGATATCAATCGACCGATAATTCGCACATCATATACCATACGCCAGAACGTCTCTTGAGAAGGAATATCATCTTGGGGCTGCTAAAAGATCAAAGATCAAAGAGCAAAACATCAAATCGAAGAGCATACAGCAGCCATAATGAACTGATTATCCACTCCGGCCAGGTCCAACTTGCTTGCATCGTACAAATCCGAATCAGGAGGAACGTTGTAAGCAATCTTGAAGCGAGTGTCAGGGTTCAATTCACCTTTCTAAACGGAAATAAGGATTACTGTAGCTTCATTGGGTTACTGTAGTAATAAAGAACTACTGTATATGGCATCTTCGCTACCGTATACCTCTCTGAATCCTTTTTTGAACTCTGAAACCACTCCGGCCCATCCACGAGATTCTGAAAGTGATTACAGTAATCTCGATCGATCAATATTTCAATGACGAACTGATCTTCTCAAGAAACTCTTGAGCAGTTTCCTTCATTCTCTCTGCAGAACACGGCACTCCTGCCTTGGGAAGAACAGGCTGAGGCTTAATCTTCTCATGTTGACTTCTTCGAGTCTTCTGATCCTCATCGAAATCGATGATCCTTCAAAATTATTTGTAAATTAATATGAATTATTACAATATGGTGTCCAGACGGTAGAAATACCATGGGGCACATTATTAGCTAACTAATTTTATTTTTTAACGTTTTTTTTACATTCAAGTGCACGCAAACTTGAACTTGTACTTGTATTAATTATACTAATTTAATGTTGTTCAGAAGGACGAAAGTGTAGCGATAGAATATGTAAAACAAGGAGATTTCTCTGATTTTCATTTCGTAACTTTTGAACAGAACATGAAATACAATACGACATAGCCATTATGACAAGAAGAGCTAATGAAATACCGTATGTAGTATAGTATGACCATAACCATAAATTGTGCTTACTGGCTCTCCACAGAGTTCTCATTCGGATCTTCCACGGACTTCTGCTTCTTATCTTTACGGGCTTTTACAGGCTAAAAGATCAAAGATCAAATATCAAAGATCAAGTGATAAAGACTGACTGCTGCTCCTCCACTCTTCTTATCTCGCTTTTCTTGACTCGAACTAAAGGTCCTCGGCTTGACGACCTTCTTCTCTTTACCAATATCCTTACTCGCCTGAACAAAATCAGAGATCAAAGATCAGAATACAAAGATCAAAGAGCAACCTACTTTGGTAACCTTCGTCTGATTCATTTCTACGTCAGAGAGAGCAGACGACTGATTGATAGTAGAAAGTGCGCAATGAATGAAACGATAATGACATTTCGACGAATAGTCAAATTTGATCTGCAAATGCATGTAAATGTATACAATACAATTCTTTATCACGTGCTCACATTGAATCGGTGAGTCATGAAAGAAGTCCATCACAGATCAATGAACTTCCATTCTTCTACTCAGTACAATGCAGAAAATAATTCACTAGATGTAGAAGTTCACAACACACGTAGCAGAATGAGCTCCGTCCGATTTCGCTTCATGAAGAAGGAAATACAACTCCTGAGGGGATCCAACAGGGTTAATTATCTGTAAATCTATCGTCAAAAGTGAAAATTTGTCATAAATTGTAAAGTGAAAAATTTGCCCCAAATTCGGGCAAATTGACCCCAAAAGACCAAATTCCGAAAATCAGTGTTGCTATTGTATGTAATACTTCTATGGGGTAATCTGTATACATTGGCACAATCGATTAATCCAGCATAGATCATCTTCTTCTTTCCTTCATTTACAATAACAGCAGACCAATAGATAATGCAATCAAGAAACTACCGTACTCTCAGATACCACTATGAATTACCGTACCCTCCGATACCACTACAAACTATCGTACTCCAGCCGATAATATTATAACTACCGTATTCATCAAAGAGCGGAAGTACTACCCTATCTGTCCAATAGCGAAAGCACGAGTGAATCCCCAGCTCTTTGCAGTCCTTTGCTACGTATGGACCATATGGTATGGTTTGGCGAACTCAAACAGGCCATAGTATGCACTACGATACAAGATAATGTACTGTTATATTTGAGCAACACTACCAAGCAGCACTACCTAACCTTATTCATAGAAAAGGAAGGAAAATAAGAAAATATATCAATAGAATACAAAATACGAAAAACATAGAAAACAAACTAATTACAGAAAGAATTGTGTTTCAAAAATCCCGCCATTGCAACTCAGGGCATACGCTGATTAGTTTTGCCACTATAAGCAAAGTGGAAGATATTTCGCAATTCATGTCGACATTGAAATTATCTTGTTAATAAATCATTTAGTCGATTTAAACGATTGTGTGTGTGTTTTAGTACTGTGCCTCATTGGTCAAAATCAATAATTATTAAAGCATTAAATAATTTAGGTGGACCATGTGTTCCCCATCAGATGATATCATTCATCTTGTGACAGATTCATCTATTCTTGCCATCAAAAAGGCCAATCCAGAATGGTAATTTACTTTACTTTGTATTTTTTAGCATGTAAATCTAGTGATAAACATATATAAAATATTATATCGAATATTTCAGGTCCATGATGATCTGCAAATCTCCACCAACTATTCACGTTACAAATACTGTAAGTTTCACTTTTTCCTCGCTTTCTAAATGTATCTCAAATATTTTGTAGATTGACTCCACTGGCAAGATATTATTTCTCCAAGCAAAGTTATCCAAATCTACAGGAGAAACGGTATGTATTTGGTGATTTTTCACTGTCGAAATAATCTATGATAATGCCTAGTAATGGAAGAAATTTATTGATTAGAACAGAATGACTTGTGGCATCGATCCCCTCTCTTAGGAAATCTTTAGATCACACATTGTTGAATATATTGTTGAGTACTTGTTTGGTTGAGCACACATGGAATTCAAAATGGTTTAAAAATCAATATTTCCAGATCTCTGCTATGACCATTAAAGTGATGGAAAATACAGAAGAGATTCGTCTAAGAATAGATGCATTTTTGTCCCTGATCTTCAAGAGTGAGACGAAATTCGCAGTTATTGACCATGAAGAGGTGCGAGTGGGGTTTTTTTTTATTCTCATAACTATCTAATTCAACAGATTATCAGTGATATAATGAATAATAATTCCCGAACCGCATATGAAATGGAGATCAGTATTCACAGGTCTGTTTAATACTTTATCGGAAAATCCGTTTATTTTAATGAGCATCTCAGGGTTTCAAGCATAAAGCCTTTATGATAAAGGGTTGAGTGGTCATGGAAAAAAACGTAAACTAAATTAAGGGTTACTGTCTACATTTCATTTAGCCCCCTCGTTAGTTAATTAATCGTCGTCTCTCCTATAAGATTATAAACCCGAATCAAAGTCCACTAGAGTGCTAGAAATCAGGACAAAACTTTTTTGAAAGATATAGTGATCGTTTTATACATTTATTGGCTAACTTATTTGTTTTTTAAAATATTTACATTTAAAGTGCACTTTTTGATCAATATACTGCTCATTTCAGTTCCAATCAAACTCGAAACAGGAACGTGAAGAATAAGGATGAATTAATAATGTTTTTTCTCATCTATAACTAATGAACCAATTGCTAATTACAGCTCATCAATTTCTCAAATTATTTCTGGTCAATTAGTTGTCGAAAAAAGGAAATTCTCAGTTAGTAAAGAGGTATGATTTTGACTACGATAAGAAAACCGAAGCTTATGAATTAACTAGTATTTCAGTTTCTCTCATTACATTCTGAATATTTTAACATATTATTCTTTGGTGCTTTCAGTGAAAAGAGCAAGTATATTATCGAAATGAAAAATGTAATGTTTTTTTAACGGTTATTACAAAATAAAACAATAGAAAATTTGACCATTTAGTTGAAAGCGAATTCGTTTAACAATATCATGTATTTTATCAATGCAAGATTGAAAATGTATACAGGTTCAGTACTAGTTCAAGTTAATATAGTTTAATTCATTTTCCTACAGTACCCATTGCTCTTGATGTATTGGAGACCGCTGATCGATTAATCGTTCCAAAGATTCGAAATGAAGCTCTATCATATCTGCTTCAAGAATCGATTAGTTTAGAAGATTTCTCAAATGCTATCATTATTGCCGACCGAATTCAGGCAACAGATCTTCTGGTATGATATTGGATTTTTCGCTAATTTTAAAAAAATGAGCAAAAATTATTAGGCTAAAAATTTTTAGAAAGCTATAATATATGACAATTAAATATACATGACCATCAGAGCTGGGCCAAATTATTTTGACAAAAAATGTTTTCATCGGTTCCAATAAAAAATTTTTCCCGCTTTTCGATAAATTTAATTTTAACTTTGTTTCGTATTATTTTTTCCTTTAACAACAATTCTTCATCATGAGTCAAAATTATGCAAAGTAACAACTAAACCAAAAAATAGGAACGAAATTCGTAATCGATTCATTGCGATTCAAGCAATCAAATGTGTGATAATTTTCTTCTTGTGTTTTTTTTTCTAGAAAACTCGAACAAAAAATGACGAACAAAAAAAACTTTAAAAAAACAACAAAAATAAGGAACAAAAAATACCAGCCCTGATGACCAAACACGAGACAGCTATGTATTTCCCTGGGTTACAATTTCAGAAATATGCTGTTTAAAAAAACTTGAATAGCAACATTGAATTGATTCAGGATCACATCTTGAATTGTTCCTATAATAGTCCATATCAGCTGATGGAAATTTCAAAGAAGCTCATTCCATATTTGTATCCAAAAACTGTTCAAAAGTTGTTTCAAGTCAGTCCTTAATGTTTTTTTTTGTAAAGTGCATTTTCTTAATTTTCTCATAACTACTATTCCGTTGCAGTTCGTGAATGATTCATACCAAAACGCCTGGGAGACATTGCAATCTACGGTAATAATATACTTGGAGTATAACACAAAATTCATGGATACTTTCACTTCAGACTAATAAACGAATAGAGATGTGGAGCTCTAAGCTACCGCAATATTTGGAAATCACTTTTGAATGCTACAAAACCAAGACCGAGGAATTCCCTTATTTGATTGAACCTCGAATCATTCCTGTAAACTGGAATCTCTCATATCTCTTTCTTATCAATCCGAAAATTAAAGAGATGCATGTCAATGGTTAGTAAACCTTACACTTTTAGGAGCTACCCAAAAAGAGTTCAGGCAAATGTCATCGTCGTGATGGATGTTGTTCAAATCAAAACTGCGGCAAGTTGACCAAAGGAGCTATTCTGAAGGTTTACGAGGACCAATGACCTGTTGATCTTTTGTTAACATGCATGTATATATCCCTTGTTACTGTTACACAGCGTTTCAATGACGATGAATTCCGGACATGGCTGAAGCGCATTTCGAAAAAGCTATGATGCTTATAGTTAGACCGCAATGTGCGGTCGAAGTCCGATTATAAAAGCCATTACAACCTTTTCAGTAGCGCATTCAGCTGTAAGAGTCCTATCCATCTATCGCAATTAAATGTCAAATTTTTTTGTTGTGATGTCGGCCCATGAAACGCTGTGTTTCAATATATTGAAAACATTATTTACAAGGGAATGTTGTCAACTCACCATGGAGTTATGACTAGAGACATATACCATTCGAACCGTCATGTGATTCTGTCTGGAAATCCGTTGAGTCTACTTGCCACGAGCTTCTGGTTTTCGAGAAAATCGATAATGAAATGTTGTATTTCGAGGCTTTGTAGGTAAACTTAAGATTCACTTCTCTTCTCAATGAACCTTGTGGTGTAGTGTACAAGGCACATGCATGTATTAAATTGGTTATTGGTTCGTTCCCACCTCGCATCCAATTTTTTGCAAACATTTTATAAAATTTAAGTCAATGTCTATTTCAGTTTTTCCCCCAAAAATATATATTTTTAATTGCACTACACTAGAAGGTTCATTAAGCAGTGAACTGAATTTTATGTTGGCCTGCTAATCCTCGAAAAACAACATTTCATTATCGATTTTTTCGAATACCAGAAGCTCGTGGCAAGTAGACTCAACGGATTTCCAGACAGAATCACATGACGGTTCGAATGGTATATGTCTCTAGTCATAACTCCATGGTGAGTTGACAACATTCCCTTGTTAGCTGTTGGTTTGACTTTTCACTTGTTTCTCTCAATTTTTTTCACGATCAACGTTAGTAAGCATTTTCATGTCTGCACGATCAATAAATATATTCTTCTTCTCGTAAATGACATAATCAAGACACAAACATACCCGAGAATCAGGCTATTCTTCCAATAATCAGGGTAGTTTAATGTACGGTTAGTGGGCGACCTTAAACACACAACATTTCATCATTCAAGATGAGTGATGCAAATTATGACACAATAGTAACCAGAATTATCTAATAAATTAACAATATTGATTCTAGATTTCATGTGTAAAAATGAATTCGGATAAGACGTGAATATGATGGATTCATCAAACCATTTAGACATATCAAAATGCAGAATTAAGGTTCTAAAAACCATTTATTAAGGAAAATAAATACAAATATGTTATATACAAGGTGCAGACTCTTCACAACACATCACACATGTAAAACAATATATGAACATTTAAGCTTAACAAGTTAAAAGAGCTATGCTCGCAATCCTTCTTCAACAATCAATCAATAATGATTCAGCTTCGTTGACCGGAAATAAGCTTCTCACTGGACTGAAAAATTACTTTTTATTGAATTCTCGTTGATTTAAATTGCGATAAAACAGCTCACGTCGACTTCCTTCTCAATAAGCCAATAGCGAAACCGTAGCAACACCTTAAGATAATCAATAATTCAAGAACATTAAAAATCGATAATCTGACCTTGATAATATGTCCGAGAATACCGAGGACAGTCAGGCACACGAGCAATCCAAGTACATATTGAGTCTGAATATTGTTCATTGATCTTTGATCTTTAATCTTTGAACTCACTGGAAACTGCGATCTATCAGAGCTCAACGTCTTCTCCAAGTCAGAATCCATATGAGCTGAGTAGGATATGGACAGTATCGTTTTGAAGATTATCTATACAAAACAAAATATGTTATTGATTATTTTTTTCAAAAATATTGATTTATCAAAATTAGCTAACTAACCGCCAGAACCATAGGAATAAGGCAGATCGATATGCCGATGAACAGGAGACACTGTAATTGTGAAAATCAATATTTTACCGTAATGTAACAACTTTCCCGAACATTTTATGGCTCGTTAAAAAATAGTGGAAAACCGAAATCGGCGACTTTCCACCCGTTAAAAAAGTACCCGGAAAGTCGAAAATGGAAACACGAAATTTGAATTCGCGCGCGCGCAAAGAGGTGCGGGAATTCAAATTCCGACTTTCCTTCATCGATTTTTAGCAGTTAAAACGGAAATTCAACATCCTGCTCGCTAAGAAATGCAATCCGCGGAAATTCGCTTTCGGAAAGTCGGAATTTGAATTCCCGCACCTCTTTGAGCGCGCGCGAATTCAAATTTCGTGTTTCCATTTTCGACTTTCCGGGTACTTTTTTAACGGGTGGAAAGTCGCCGATTTCGGTTTTCCACTATTTTTTAACGAGCCATTACACACAAAACAAAAGTAACATTCAGTAACTGTTCCCGAATCAACAGTACCAGAAGTAATGGGCGACAAAAAACAATCCGAATTTTAAAAATATTACGAATACGTATAGTAATATAAGTTATATAATATAACTCACAAGTACACAAATAAGTGGTACAACATCTCCTCTTCTTTCATGTCCTTTGAGAGTGAAAAGAGCATGGATAGATGTAGATAGAAGAGGAATGGAAATAATGAAACAGAAGAGTGACGTCAGATTGAGATCATTCAGAAACTCGTATGAATACACGAACAACTGGAAATTATCGATTGATACTTCATCGGAATATTGATTATTGATTGATTGATAATCGATATTACAGAACCTGTAGAAAGACAAAGTTGATAATACAACTGAGAGTAAATCCGATGAGGAAGTGGATGTATGTACGGACAATACCCTGAAAATAATTGTAATAAACATGAAAGTTTCATGAAAAATATGGTCGAATGTGAATGGACTTAATACACATATCATATATAGATACTATAATTAGTCTATGAAGAAGAAAAGATGCTTCAAGAGCGGCAACGACACATAATCTCTCAAGTGAATTGGTCGTTTACTTGCCTTTCACATAATAATAATAATACAAGCATCCACAGTACCTTAGGTGCACAACACTGACAGGGTCCCTTCATCGTCATCTCAACTTCTCTAATCTCATTGATCACCTTATCATTCAATTCAATCGATTCCATACAATCATCTGAATCATACATGGGCGGGGTACCTGGAGCTCGATTCAACAGGGGGCATTCCAACTAAGATTGATAATTTTACAGGGGGCATTCCACGGATTTCCCGGCGCCGCACGGACTACGGCGACGTACAATTTTTAACCTTTTTTCGCTACTTTATCTGTTTTATTTGTATAAAGAGCTATATTACATGTTTATGATGGACTTAATTGTGATAAGTAAAGAAATGAAATGACATAATAACGAATTGAAATTAATAAAACCGACCTTTAGTACTGAAATCCGTTAGATGAACTGGCACGATGTTGACATCCAAGAATCCTCCAAAAATCAATAATTAAAATAATTAAATATCGATTATAGAACGAATCACTTACAAGGGAGACCTTATCTATTGGAGTAGATGAATAACTACGGTAGGTTTGAGAAGAATTGAATCCTTCATTAAAAGATGAGATAATCGTCATTTTATAATAGAATATAGTCTTTTTTCATCAAACCCTAAACATTTTCGCACGATCAATATATTTTACAATCAATTTAAAAAAATTTAGAGTGTAGCTACTCGGAATGATATTATTTAAAGATTTAAAAGTCACATCAATCACTCTAAAAGGTACGATCTGGTTAATCAATACCATAACTCTGTTTCCAACTATTGAATTAAACACAAAAAAAATTTATCAAACAAAACAATAACATAACAAAATTTGAAGCAAACAATGGTACAGAATGAACATTTAACAAGAATGAAGAATGGACTAACATAAAACAAAAAGAATATTTAATGAATAGAATCACTGGTTGAGAGATTAATTGAATTAGGACTTCTTCTTGCCAGAACTGCAAATAAAGTAGCCATATTTATCTTTACAATTATCAATATACAGTATTCTTCAGCGTCTACCGTATCTGCAGCATCTACAGTACTCACCAATCTTTACAGTATCCAACACAAGATCACTACCAAATTATCTACCGTATCTTCATATACAGTACCCATCAAATACAGTAATCCTTACACAGATGCACCACCAGAGGGAGGTCTCTTCTGTCTCTCAACAGAAGTACGATTCCACATTGCCATGTACGGATTATCACTTCTGAATAAATATCGATTATTTAGTCAACACACCATAACGGCGTCAACTCACGCCACTGGCGTCTTCTTGTTGACGCCGAGAATCTTAGGCGTGTTCAGTTCAGAACCGAGCGACAACTGAGAGCACGATGGAGTGGCCATATCAAATTCTGTAAATTATCGATTGATTTTATTGATCTGCAGATTCCAACAATTCTCACCTCTAGTCTTCTGATGGCTCGAAGGGCGTACAGATCGGCCTGGAAAAGGGATTTAAACAAACGATCTCCAACAATGGAAACGCCAATTTTGTTATTCACATTTGTACATCAATATTTTCTCTATCAGGCAAAATAGTATGAAATAGTACGCAAAATTGAGAGAGTACATACTTCATCTACAACTTAGTGTTACTCTACCTGGCTTCGTTCCATCGAGAAAATCACCAAACGACATATCGGAGGATGAGCTTATGGTTAGTGCTGACATTGATGAACAATTCTCAATCAATCAATATTTCTAACTTTCGATTACAGTATACTCGTACCATATTGCCTATATCAGCATGCCTGTTAGGTCTGGCACTTCCAAGCACTCCCTTTCCACTTAGGGGCATCTAAAATAGGGCAAAATCAATTAATAAATAGAATATCACGACGAACCGAAATGTTTCCTATAGTCGGATCACTGCGAGAGCTCACTGTAAGATAATAAATTATCGATTGATATTTGGTCAAATCAATCAATACAATGCACTCACCATCAAATATGTGTGCATCACCAGTAGACGTATTATGGATGTGCGGAGACTTTGAAAGTCTTAATTATTCTGCTATTTCAAAACCAAAAGTGTACTTATCATTTTGACTTTAAAGGGACCGGGAAACGAAAAACAAGTTGATCTCATATAAAAGAGCTTGAAATTCTGTTTCGAAATATATACATCTTATATCATAAGAATTTTCTGGTAAGGAGAATGGCGCAGTTAGAAAACTACAGTCTGCTCCATATAGCGGGAGCCTTTTCCTAATTGCCACACCAACTCTTTGGATACGACTTGAAATTGAATATTTTAATGATAATTCTATCCGCAGTGGGGAATTATGAAGAATAAAACTCAATAATGGGCTATTTTGAGCTTTTCGATGGAGTTAGCATACTGTAGTTCGGAAACCTCGCCCGTGGTGTGGAGCAGGCTACAGTAATCCAACTTCTTACCATAGCGTCTTTTCAAACTTTCAAATACATATTTCTGAATAGTTCTTTGAGCTTATCAACATGCAATGAACTATTTTAACTATTTCAAATCGAAATTTTTGGATGCCACCTGCCTTTAAGTAGACTAGTAATTCTACTTCAAGTCAGACATAAGTATTCAAGTGGTGTGCATATTGTAATGCACTTCGTCAAATGTTCTTTCACTTGGAATAGACTTCAAGTAAACTTCAAGGCAGTGGCGTATTTTAAGCAACTTTAAAGTTGTTTTAAAGTTTTAGTAAGTTTTGAAAAACTATAGTAATACTAGAGCAGATTACTGTAAATGATATGATACGGTAATTGGATACCCCATCGATCGAAGTTTCTCCACAAGAAGTCGATTCTCCTCCTCCATCTTAGTTAATTGATCTTTGTGATATTGTACAGACAGCTGTAGCGAATCATGCTCTCTGAAGAAATATCAATATCAAATATTTTTAAAATAATTTAAATTCATTAAATAATTTCAGTTTAGTCAATACATCTAGTTTTCTCAACCGTTGTGTCATCTACAGTATTCATCGGTATACTATTCATTTACAATGTAAATAAAGTAAAAGTGAGATTCAAACTACAGAAATGATCATGTGAAGTATGATTTTTCAAATAAAATTAGAATTAAAATGAGATATACTTTTGCATGTTTGCCATCTTGCTAGACATTTGATTGTGATTAGCTGCAGCCTTCTTGAGTTGGCTACGCTGATAAATAAATAATAATTTAATTAAATATTTAAAAATCACAAACCATTTTCGTAGAGATCGATTTCATAGACGAAATTTGATCATCCTATAGAATAAGAAGTTATTTAAAATGTAAAGAATAAAACGAGAAAGACCTGAAATTTTTTTCTTTTCTTCATTTCCTCCTTATATTTAGCAATCAATTTATCTACCGGAGTGAATAGATCCAAGGCCTGACATAAATAATGTTCATCCATATTATTAATAAGCATCGAACCTTTTTAGGCATATTCGGTCCAACATCGATAGCTTGGCACTGTTTCTTGCACAGTTTGCACATGTGAAACTTGGACGATGGTATTTGCTCTAAAATGAAGTGATTCTCGATTGATAAACTTCGAAATACCGAAATAAACTCAATGCTCGTACGTTTGTCTATGCATTTCTTGCAGTAGATATGCCCACACGAAGTGAAAACAAACTGTTTAGCAGCAGGAGACGGAATGGTCACACATACATTGCAATGGACGAAATCCATTCCTGATATGAACAATCGATAATGATCTACTTGGTTATTGATTAAAACTATAACTAGAGAACGCGACGTAGAAAATATTAACGAAAGTCTGGAACGAGAAGAACAAATAGAAGGATTTAAGAGAGGAATATGCCGAATTTCGAAGCGTATTAAATAAATTAAACGAAGTCTACGTACACACGATCGACAGGTCTTGTTCATACTCTACGCGATACAAAAAAAACCAACGATCATTGCTAACTACGAGAAACCAACGATCATTTCTAATGCATCGTTACATTTGCCGTGACTACGCCGTAACCCCCTCCGCCGCGTCTCCAGAGCGGCGGAGGAGGTTACGGCGTAGGCACGTAAGGCAAATGTAACGAGGCATAACTGTGCATACAAAAACAGAAAATATATTCGCAAAATGACATAATTTTCGTTGGAACGGATATCGCGTGAATTTTGTCGCATAACCTAACATAGTACGAGTAGCATAACAGAGTAATATGGACTAGAAAGATAAATTAGAGTGGGAAAAAATCATATTCATAAATTGATAAAACGAATATTTCAGGACCGTCGGTCGAGAAATCTCTAAGGGTGAATACTGTAGTCCAAAGTGGATCATTTGTGTCAGATTTATAATTTTAAGTTTGATTTTAATATTTTATGTGAATACGTATTTAAATGATTTAAATATTCTTTTCATTTTTTTTGCACAAACCGTAGTGTGTGTAGCCGCTACTCAAATGGTAAATATATTCTGGGGTGGAATTCTTTTTTTTGTTAAATTTCGGATTATCTCAAACAAGGACAATAACGTTCCGTAATGTCTGGTATCAACCGTCTCGACACGAATGCAACAGTGTAGCTTTTCCATTCCACCCCCTACGCTAACCAATCGTCAGTTTCCAATATTTCCTGATTCCGGGCGGAGTCGCTCATGTTGAGGTCGATATGTGATCGTGAACTGAACAATGATGATGAAGAGGAGTGTTGAAGGGATTACGGTAGATTGTGTGTACTGTACTTTGTATTCTAATCGATGTTCCCTTGCAAAGTGTGAGTCTTCTAATAGTAGTCCACGCTGTTTTGCTAATAATTCTAAGTAGTATATAATATATTGATATATATTGACCAATTTTTGTGCATATTGACCAATTTTTGTGCTAACCGTAGTAGAGTTTAATGATTAATGATTACGGTATTTCTACCCTCTGACTGGTATCATCAACTGAAACGGATATATTCATCTTTGTATCCCATACGTAAACTAGTTTTCATCTCTTCTTGTGCCATGACCTCTGATCTTTCGTTTGTTTCTATTGATTGTATCGTGTTACAGTATTTCCTGATTACTGTATCCCTTTGATGTAAAGATTTGATAAAAGAATATCGTTGTGTGTTTGACAATCTGAAACACCTCATCCTACCGTAGTCCCGCTGTCTATTCATTTTTTTTGTTTCGCTAGAACTTTCCCTTGCAAGTTACAGTCAGTAACAATACTGTTGTAACGACTACATAAAATATTTTGTTGTTTCATATCCCGCACACTGAATCCCGTTGTGAATAAAGATAACACATGTTAGACAATTTTTTACTAGCCCTTTCAACTGTGATAGAAACAATCGAAGTACGACATTAAACATGCGAATTATTTACAAAATATATGACATACATAAGTAATAAAGAACTGTAAATAGTTTCACGCAAAATTGACATCGATTGAATGATTAATTTGTTTATTCTCATAATCAGAATTTAGAATAACTACACAAAATTACACAAAAATGACAAAAATTATAATTTTAATTAATTTTGTTATTGCATTTATAATAATTAATTTAAAGTAATTTTTAGCATTGAACAAGATACTTTCTGTATTTTCAAAGATTGAAAAAAAATCAAAATTTTAATTAATTTTGTTATTATAGACCCATCCTCATCTCAGCATCTATTGCCTGATTTGATAAAATTGATTGATAGATAGATTGATTAAATGTATAATAATTAATTGTAAATCATAAATTGTATAATATGTATAATTGTATAATAATTAATTGTGATTTGATTTGATTTGAATTAATTGTAAGTAATTTTGAGCATTTTACAAAACAGTTACCGTATTTTCGCATATCAATGCATGACTTTTAAGTAAGCGAGCAAGCAATTTGATGTTGTATAATTCGTTGTTACAAGACAGCGCATGTATGCGCGTTCGGTTCGATTCCTGTTCTGCTATTTCTATACATTCAAATTCAAAAATTCACGCCTTTCCCTGATGTATAATTTTAAGTTCAGCTCGGATTACGGTAATCAGACATTTATAGTTTTAGACATTATTTTTTTGCCTATGACATATGAGATATAGTTCACTTTCCTTTTTTACTCTATGTACTTTTGATATCTTTCTATGTTAATTCATACAGTTACTTAAGCATTCACTAATCTAATCGAATACTGTAGAATATGGAAACTATAAAAATGAGAGAAATTGAACAATAGACGAAGAGATTCATTGACTGTAAAATGAATCGTGATCGATAAACATAGAAAGTTCTCGAAATTACATAGAATATGCAAACCAAATCCCTACAAAACACTATCTGAGAGAATTCAACAACTCGGATATCACGCCTGTCACAAGAGAATCGAGCTGAGAATGGGAAAAAAGCAAAAAAAAAAAAAAATCTGAACAGAGCTTCACATAGAAGCAAACAACTCAAAAATTTAGGAAAAGGGGGTGCTCTTCTTCTAGTATGTTATGAAGTTTTTCATGCGCTTTCGAATGAGGGGTTTGCGAAAAAAATACGTTAATGCGTTCGTATGGTTCATCCCCTCGGAAAATTCCTGATGATTTGAAGCCATCTTCGCACAAGCACAATCTCTCGTTTCACACACTCTCTCGCCCATTCCTTTTCATTTCATTCCATTCCATTCTACACCGCACGGTCTCGAGCACGCGGTGCGGAATGAAACATACATATGATTGTCTCCCTTTCTCTTCCCTGTTTTTCTTTCACTCACCGGCGAGAGAGTGTGTGAATCGAGAGATTGTGGTTGGGCGAAAATGACTTCAAATCATCCGGAATTTTCCAAGGGGATGAACCATACGAACGCATTAACGTATTTTTTTTCGCAAACCCCTCATTCGAAAGCGCATGAAAAATTTAATAACATACTGGAAGAAGAGCACCCCCTTTTCCTAAATTTTTGAGTTGTTTGCTTCTATGTGAAGCTCTGTTCAGAATCATTTTTATGATCTCTGGTTTGTTTAGATCGATAGAGCAAGAAAAAAGAGCGGGGGTCACTCTTGTGACACTTTTCCGCTAAAACGCACCAGTAGCGAGAAATTCGTGCTCGAAGTTGGGACTGCACCTTACCGAACCGTTGTATTGAGCCCCAAAATGAAAATTGAACAATGAGACTTTCGGTTCTGGTAGGGCATGCCTAGAGATGTCCAAAAATGGTCCTAACTCATTTCACCATTTTTCCTTTTTTCCCATTATTTTCATTTTTAGCTCGATTCTCTCGTGACAGGCGTGATATTTTTTGGTATCGACGAAGAATAGATTTTTCTGTTTTATGTATGATAATTACAGGCTCCATGAGTGTAGTTCACTGGTACTTGGAAATTCCTTCCAATTGACAATTCGCTTCAGGAGGTGACCATACTACGATTTGGCGCCTTTTCCTAAAACGTTTCTTTCGTATCGATTCGCTAGTGGGTGCACTCGACTCCTTGGCTAATTCTAAGAAACTATTGTCGAGGAGAGTTTTTTGATCAACGGTCAACGAAGGCTGGAATTGAGAATTTTCGAAAAAAATTTTACATTAAATTAATTCTCACTATTTTCCCATGGGGCAGGAAAACTTTTTATTTGCTTAATACTTTCTACATATTATATTACACGTTTGGTTTAAAATTCATATTTTCTTAAAAATACGAATTATGTGAACTAATCATTTTTATAACGAATTCGTGAATTATGGTGTGCTCCTACAGTAATCCCTAATCAGTTAATTTGGTTTTTTTCGCTAGTTTTAAGCATATTTTCAGCGCTTTTCTTTACACTGTTAGAGGTATATGAGTATTCTGCACCATCGGAGTGCAAATGCACGGTATATCTCGTCATTACATTACTGATCGTACTTGTGCTGTACGTGTACTGTAATTTACGTGCTCTCTCTAATTCTCTGATCAGTCTATAAAACCGAGAATAATGAGTACGGAATTGCATGAGTATGGTAACTACTTCGCAAGCTGGCTCGGATACGAAAGTGAATAAAATTTACAGTACAAGTACGATCAGTAATGTAATCACCAGATATACCGTGCAGTTGCACTCCGATGGTGCAGAATAATCATATACCTCTAACATTGTAAAGAAAAGCGCTGAAAATATGCTTAAAACTAGCGAAAAAAACCAAATTAACTGATTAGGGATTACTGTAGGAGCACACCATAATTCACGAATTCGTTATAAAAATGATTAGTTCACATAATTCGTATTTAAAAAAAATTATGAATTTTAAACCAAAGGTGTAAGATAATATGTAGAAGGTATTAAGCAAATAAAAAGTTTTCCTGCCCATGGGAAAATAGTGAGAATTAATTTAATGTAAAATTTTTTTCGAAAATTCCCAATTCCAGCCTTCGTTGACCGTTGATCAAAAAAACTCTCCTAGATAATAGTTTCTGAGAATTAGCCAAGGAGTCAAGTGCACCCACTCCCGAATCGATTAGATACGAAAGAAACGTTTTAGGAAAAGGCGCCAATTCGTAGTGTGGTCACCTCCTGAAGCGAATTTTCAATTGGAAGGAATTTCCAAGTACCAGTGAACTACACTCATGGAGCCTGTAATTATCATACATAAAACAGAAAAATCTATTTTTCGTCGATACCGCACCTATGTCGATTTTCTCAGATAGTGTGTTCTACATATTTACCGATATATGGCTCCGCCCCTTGTGGGTAGACCCCACATATATACCGATTTTGACTCATCTCTTTTAACTTCGCGGGCTTGGACACCTCTGGTCAACATAAACACACCCCACAATCTTTATCAATTCTAGAAAGAAGGTCAGATGACGCATCTCAAGAGAAAGTCCAACGAGCAGACAATCCATGAGAGGCACCTTCTGATGACGTCATCAATGACGAAACACGATTCGACCTGTTCAATGTGAAGTTAAAATGGATTCAACGATTTAGACTTTCCACTAAAACAAAGTACCTTGAAGAACAGCAGCACGTCGGTTGTTGAAATACGTCCTCATCGACGATGAAGCCAGAAGTTGAAGACGACGTTGGTGGTTGCAAGATGCCATCGTCGACGATATCCTGAAGAAGTACGAAAACTTACATAGAATATGCAAACCAAATCCCTACATATTTACCGATATATGGCTCCGCCCCTTGTGGGTAGACTCAACATATATACCGATTTTGACTCCTCCCTTTTAACTTCGCGGGCTTGGACACCACATGTCAACATAAACACACCCCACAATCTTTATCGATTCTAGAAAGAAGGTCAGGTGACGCTTCTCAAGAGGAAGTCCAGCGAAATCCGTTCTTGTGAAGTGGCAGATAATCCACGAGAGGAAACCTGCTGATGACGTCATCAGTGACGAAACAGGATTCGATCTGTTCAATGTGAAGTTAAAATGGATTCAACGATTTAGACTTTCCACTAAAACAAAGTACCTTGAAGAACAGCAGCACGTCGGTTGTTGAAATACGTCCTCATCGACGATGAATCCAGAAGTTGAAGACGACGTCGGTGGTTGCCAGATGCCATCGTCGACGATATCCTGAAGACGTACGAAAACGATCTGAAATAGATTTTAAATGATTTAAACGAATGCCCAAACTATAACAAAACTCTCCTCATGAGTCCGGATCGTTAGGGCATCGAGATTCATCCCTCATTTCTTCGTAATTCAACAAACGACAACGATCGAGAGGATGCTCTTTGAACATGACGAGACGACCTATAAAATGAATAAGAGATTGGAATAGATTCAATCAGTAGGGAGGGGAATGAACGAGGAACGGCATTGTAAAGATCAAAGAACAACTTTTAAAAAAAAGGACAATAGGATAAACGAGTGGAAGACGATCGAAAACTGCAAATGAAGTGAAGAAGAGAAGGAACACGTGGACTACTTATGATAAGGAATCACAAGTAAATTGGAATAAAATTGATGAATAGATAGACAAACAACTATGATAATATATGTAAATTGAAATAGGAGATCGATCGATAGAGCCAGAAAAGGAAATACAAAGAGAAAGGATAAAAGCAGAGAGAGGTAGGGATAGAGTGGGAGGTAATACGACAGTCTGATCGAGAACTTTGACGTTCTGGTACGAAAAACGCTAATGATAGCTGGATGAAAAGAGAACAAAAATCAGAACACAACATATATCGATGATTCTATGAAAATTGCTGTACGATGGATAAAGTTTTAGACAGCAACGGTAATGTATGCAAATGGGAAAAGGGCCAAAGATAGAAAAAGTGACTGTAATCCCCATGAAGATTGGAAGGAAGGAGGAGAAAATTGGGATGTTCTAGGGAGAGATAGAGAAAGACAAAGAGATGGGAAGGAATCAATCAACGAAAAACGAAGAAAAGCAGTGCAATTGAAAAACTATTGAAAAGAAATCCACCAAGAGTGAACTATGGTATAAAGGATAATGATAAAGAGATAGACGTCTAAAGAGAATGATAGAAGGAGAGAGGGACATAAAAAACGAAAACAACTATGGCAACACGTACTTCCCATCAATTTCGCGCGAAGAATGGAGTGGGACATAAACAATATCGATAGTAGATCATGTTCACGCACTGTCTTTCCATCCTTGTATTCTCTCAAATATCCATACTCTCTCACTCTGTCTCTATCTCTGTCTGCACTCTCTTTTGTCTGGACACTCTCTCCTCAGATCAAACAATCATCACATAGCAATAGGATGATCCTTTGATCAGAGTGATCTACCGTCGATAGTGTTTATCTATCATTGGTTACTTCATCCCTCTGGCATTTTCCCGCCAATTTCAACAGAGACGCGTGTCGCGCTTCATGCTACGATATTGGTTCAGTGTCCCTCTATCCATCATTCGTCCTCTCCATCCGCCTATCTCTCTCTCTCTTTCTACCTCTACCTCTACCTGTACCTCTCTCCCTCTCCCTCTACCTCTTTCTCTACCCCTCTCACTCTCTATTAATCTACATCGCTATACCTCCCTCTCCTTGTCTCTCCCAATCATTCTTCGTTCTCTCTTTCATATTTGCATACATTGTACTTTGGTTGTCTATCCATTCATCCATTTTTTTTCCAATTTGAATATGATGTATCATTATATATATACATACTAGCCGCGCCTAACGGCGCGACTATCGGGGGGAAACCCCCCGAACCCCCCCCCCCATATATATATAAATAAATATATATATATATATAAATATATAAATATATATATAAATTGTTTAGCGCTAATGCACTGTTACATTTGCCTTACGTGTCTACGCCGTAACCCCCTCCGCCGCCTGTCCTACGCGACGGAGGGGATTACGGCGTAGACACGTAAGGCAAATGTAACAGTGCATAAGGAAGATGTTTAAGTAGACCAATATAGTATTACGGGAACTAACGCTAAGACTACCGTAACTAAAGGAACATTGCTAAGTGTGAATGGTAACTGAATCGATAGAATCTTTAAGTAGATCAATATAGATCTAACTATTGTAGCATCGACCTCTCCTCATGTATTTAGTAATTCTGTAAAAGATGAAATCCAGTAATTGCAACTATATCGTCGCAACTTCTTGTCATAATATGTATTTTGATTGTTCTCTTTTCTCACTTCTTTTCTCTCTTCTCCAAGATGCGATAAATATATTATTATAATTATTATTATAAACTACAATATAGTATCACGGGAGCTAACGCTAAGACTTCCTTAACTTAAGGAACATTGCTAACATGGGAATGGTGTGAACTCACATTTCCCTATTTTCACGAAAGTTGCAGGGAATACTAACTCGAATACGCTGATTCCAAATCTGCATTAAAAACCTGCGAAATGTTTTTCTGAAGCGAGTTATAGACCGGAAAAGAGCGATTTTTTTACTTTTCAAGCCATTTTCAGCTGATTTTTCAGCTTTTTTCTCCACTCGATGTGAATTTTATCGCTCTTCTCTTCTCTTATATTCTCGCTCAAATCCTACTGCAGCATTTTAAGGTGGTATGATGTTTTGCTGGTATTCCGGAAGGGGCTGGTTCGATTCCCCGGCAGTGAACTTCTTTTTCTGATTCATGGGTGATAAAATTTTTAAATGACAAAAGATCCCTCCGGAATACCAACCAAACATCGTAAGACTTGACCACGATGCAGCTTGGAGTGGAAAAAGATGATTATGATTATATTGCTCAGGGAAATCAGCTGAACAATCATTTGAAACATTAAAAAAATCACTTTTCGTCGGACTATAACTCGCTCCAGAAAAACATTTTGCAGGTTTTTAAAGCAGACTTGAAATCAGCACAGTCGATTTAGTAAACCCTGCAATTTTCGTGAAAATCGGGATATGTGAGTTCACACCATTCCCATGTAAGTGTGAATGGTAACTAAATCGATAGAATTTAAGTAGATCAATATAAATTTAAATATTGTAGCATCGACCTCTCCTCATGCATTTAGTAATTCTGTAAAAGTTGCAATCCAGTAATTTCAACTATATCGTCGCAACTTCTTGTCATAATATGTATTTTGATTGTTCTCTTTTCTCACTTCTTTTCTGTCTTCTCCAAGATGCGATAAATATATTATTATAAACTACAATATAGTATCACGGGAGCTAACGCTAAGACTTCCTTAACTTAAGGAACATTGCTAACATGGGAATGGTGTGAACTCACATTTCCCTATTTTCACGAAAGTTGCAGGGAATACTAACTCGAATACGCTGATTAAAAACCTGCATTAAAAACCTGCGAAATGTTTTTCTGAAGCGAGTTATAGACCGGAAAAGAGCGATTTTTTTACTTTTCAAGCCATTTTCAGCTGATTTTTCAGCTTTTTTCTTCACTCGATGTGAATTTTATCGCTCTTCTCTTCTCTTATATTCTCGCTCAAATCCTACTGCAGCATTTTAAGGTGGTATGATGTTTTGCGGGTATTCCGGAAGGGGCTGGTTCGATTCCCCGGCAGTGAACTTCTTTTTCTGATACATGGGTGATAAAATTTTTTAAATGACAAAAGATACCTCCGGAATACCAACCAAACATCGTAAGACTTGACCACGATGCAGCTTGGAGTGGAAAAAGATGATTATGATTATATTGCTCAGGGAAATCAGCTGAACAATCATTTGAAACATTAAAAAAATCACTTTTCGTCGGACTATAACTCGCTCCAGAAAAACATTTTGCAGGTTTTTAAAGCAGACTTGAAATCAGCACAGTCGATTTAGTAAACCCTGTAATTTTCGTGAAAATCGGGATATGTGAGTTCACACCATTCCCATGTAAGTGTGAATGGTAACTAAATCGATAGAATTTAAGTAGATCAATATAAATCTAACTATTGTAGCATCGACCTCTCCTCATGCATTTAGTAATTCTGTAAAAGTTGCAATCCAGTAATTTCAACAATATCGTCGCAACTTCTTGTCATAATATGTATTTTGATTGTTCTCTTTTCTCACTTCTTTTCTCTCTTCTCCAAGATGCGATAAATATATTATTATTATTATTATTATAAACTACAATATAGTATCACGGGAGCTAACGCTAAGACTACCTTAACTTAAGGAACATTGCTAAGTGTGAATGGTAACTAAATCGATAGAATCTTTAAGTAGATCAATATAGATCTAACTATTGTAGCATCGACCACTCCTCATGTATTTAGTAATTCTGTAAAAGATGAAATCCAGTAATTGCAACTATATCGTCGCAACTTCTTGTCATAATATGTATTTTGATTGTTCTCTTTGCTCACTTCTTTTCTCTCTTCTCCAAGATGCGATAAATATATTATTATAAACTACAATATAGTATCACGGGAGCTAACGCTAAGACTTCCTTAACTTAAGGAACATTGCTAACATGGGAATGGTGTGAACTCACATTTCCCTATTTTCACGAAAGTTGCAGGGAATACTAACTCGAATACGCTGATTCCAAATCTGCATTAAAAACCTGCGAAATGTTTTTCTGAAGCGAGTTATAGACCGGAAAAGAGCGATTTTTTTACTTTTCAATCCATTTTCAGCTGATTTTTCAGCTTTTTTCTCCACTCGATGTGAATTTTATCGCTCTTCTCTTCTCTTATATTCTCGCTCAAATCCTACTGCAGCATTTTAAGGTGGTATGATGTTTTGCGGGTATTCCGGAAGGGGCTGGTTCGATTCCCCGGCAGTGAACTTCTTTTTCTGATTCATGGGTGATAAAACTTTTTAAATGACAAAAGATACCTCCGGAATACCAACCAAACATCGTAAGACTTGACCACGATGCAGCTTGGAGTGGAAAAAGATGATTATGATTATATTGCTCAGGGAAATCAGCTGAACAATCATTTGAAACATTAAAAAAATCACTTTTCGTCGGACTATAACTCGCTCCAGAAAAACATTTTGCAGGTTTTTAAAGCAGACTTGAAATCAGCACAGTCGATTTAGTAAACCCTGTAATTTTCGTGAAAATCGGGATATGTGAGTTCACACCATTCCCATGTAAGTGTGAATGGTAACTAAATCGATAGAATTTAAGTAGATCAATGTAAATCTAACTATTGTAGCATCGACCTCTCCTCATGCATTTAGTAATTCTGTAAAAGTTGCAATCCAGTAATTTCAACTATATCGTCGCAACTTCTTGTCATAATATGTATTTTGATTGTTCTCTTTTCTCACTTCTTTTCTCTCTTCTCCAAGATGCGATAAATATATTATTATTATTATTATTATAAACTACAATATAGTATCACGGGAGCTAACGCTAAGACTACCTTAACTTAAGGAACATTGCTAAGTGTGAATGGTAACTAAATCGATAGAATCTTTAAGTAGATCAATATAGATCTAACTATTGTAGCATCGACCTCTTCTCATGTATTTAGTAATTCTGTAAAAGATGAAATCCAGTAATTGCAACTATATCGTCGTAACTTCTTGTCATAATATGTATTTTGATTGTTCTCTTTTCTCACTTCTTTTCTCTCTTCTCCAAGATGCGATAAATATATTATTATAAACTACAATATAGTATCACGGGAGCAAACGCTAAGACTTCCTTAACTTAAGGAACATTGCTAACATGGGAATGGTGTGAACTCACATATCCCGATTTTCACGAAAATTGCAGGGTTTACTAAATCGACTGTGCTGATTTCAAGTCTGCTTTAAAAACCTGCGAAATGTTTTTCTGAAGCGAGTTATAGACCGGAAAAGAGCGATTTTTTTACTTTTCAATCCATTTTCAGCTGATTTTTCAGCTTTTTTCTTCACTCGATGTGAATTTTATCGCTCTTCTCTTCTCTTATATTCTCGCTCAAATCCTACTGCAGCATTTTAAGGTGGTATGATGTTTTGCGGGTATTCCGGAAGGGGCTGGTTCGATTCCCCGGCAGTGAACTTCTTTTTCTGATTCATGGGTGATAAAACTTTTTAAATGACAAAAGATACCTCCGGAATACCAACCAAACATCGTAAGACTTGACCACGATGCAGCTTGGAGTGGAAAAAGATGATTATGATTATATTGCTCAGGGAAATCAGCTGAACAATCATTTGAAACATTAAAAAAATCACTTTTCGTCGGACTATAACTCGCTCCAGAAAAACATTTTGCAGGTTTTTAAAGCAGACTTGAAATCAGCACAGTCGATTTAGTAAACCCTGTAATTTTCGTGAAAATCGGGATATGTGAGTTCACACCATTCCCATGTAAGTGTGAATGGTAACTAAATCGATAGAATTTAAGTAGATCAATATAAATCTAACTATTGTAGCATCGACCTCTCCTCATGCATTTAGTAATTCTGTAAAAGTTGCAATCCAGTAATTTCAACTATATCGTCGCAACTTCTTGTCATAATATGTATTTTGATTGTTCTCTTTTCTCACTTCTTTTCTCTCTTCTCCAAGATGCGATAAATATATTATTATTATTATTATTATAAACTACAATATAGTATCACGGGAGCTAACGCTAAGACTACCTTAACTTAAGGAACATTGCTAAGTGTGAATGGTAACTAAATCGATAGAATCTTTAAGTAGATCAATATAGATCTAACTATTGTAGCATCGACCTCTTCTCATGTATTTAGTAATTCTGTAAAAGATGAAATCCAGTAATTGCAACTATATCGTCGTAACTTCTTGTCATAATATGTATTTTGATTGTTCTCTTTTCTCACTTCTTTTCTCTCTTCTCCAAGATGCGATAAATATATTATTATAAACTACAATATAGTATCACGGGAGCAAACGCTAAGACTTCCTTAACTTAAGGAACATTGCTAACATGGGAATGGTGTGAACTCACATATCCCGATTTTCACGAAAATTGCAGGGTTTACTAAATCGACTGTGCTGATTTCAAGTCTGCTTTAAAAACCTGCGAAATGTTTTTCTGAAGCGAGTTATAGACCGGAAAAGAGCGATTTTTTTACTTTTCAATCCATTTTCAGCTGATTTTTCAGCTTTTTTCTTCACTCGATGTGAATTTTATCGCTCTTCTCTTCTCTTATATTCTCGCTCAAATCCTACTGCAGCATTTTAAGGTGGTATGATGTTTTGCGGGTATTCCGGAAGGGGCTGGTTCGATTCCCCGGCAGTGAACTTCTTTTTCTGATTCATGGGTGATAAAACTTTTTAAATGACAAAAGATACCTCCGGAATACCAACCAAACATCGTAAGACTTGACCACGATGCAGCTTGGAGTGGAAAAAGATGATTATGATTATATTGCTCAGGGAAATCAGCTGAACAATCATTTGAAACATTAAAAAAATCACTTTTCGTCGGACTATAACTCGCTCCAGAAAAACATTTTGCAGGTTTTTAAAGCAGACTTGAAATCAGCACAGTCGATTTAGTAAACCCTGTAATTTTCGTGAAAATCGGGATATGTGAGTTCACACCATTCCCATGTAAGTGTGAATGGTAACTAAATCGATAGAATTTAAGTAGATCAATATAAATCTAACTATTGTAGCATCGACCTCTCCTCATGCATTTAGTAATTCTGTAAAAGTTGCAATCCAGTAATTTCAACTATATCGTCGCAACTTCTTGTCATAATATGTATTTTGATTGTTCTCTTTTCTCACTTCTTTTCTCTCTTCTCCAAGATGCGATAAATATATTATTATTATTATTATTATAAACTACAATATAGTATCACGGGAGCTAACGCTAAGACTACCTTAACTTAAGGAACATTGCTAAGTGTGAATGGTAACTAAATCGATAGAATCTTTAAGTAGATCAATATAGATCTAACTATTGTAGCATCGACCACTCCTCATGTATTTAGTAATTCTGTAAAAGATGAAATCCAGTAATTGCAACTATATCGTCGCAACTTCTTGTCATAATATGTATTTTGATTGTTCTCTTTTCTCACTTCTTTTCTCTCTTCTCCAAGATGCGATAAATATATTATTATAAACTACAATATAGTATCACGGGAGCTAACGCTAAGACTTCCTTAACTTAAGGAACATTGCTAACATGGGAATGGTGTGAACTCACATATCCCGATTTTCACGAAAATTGCAGGGTTTACTAAATCGACTGTGCTGATTTCAAGTCTGCTTTAAAAACCTGCGAAATGTTTTTCTGAAGCGAGTTATAGCCCGGAAAAGAGCGATTTTTTTACTTTTCAAGCCATTTTCAGCTGATTTTTCAGCTTTTTTCTCCACTCGATGTGAATTTTATCGCTCTTCTCTTCTCTTATATTCTCGCTCAAATCCTACTGCAGCATTTTAAGGTGGTATGATGTTTTGCTGGTATTCCGGAAGGGGCTGGTTCGATTCCCCGGCAGTGAACTTCTTTTTCTGATTCATGGGTGATAAAATTTTTTAAATGACAAAAGATCCCTCCGGAATACCAACCAAACATCGTAAGACTTGACCACGATGCAGCTTGGAGTGGAAAAAGATGATTATGATTATATTGTTCAGGGAAATCAGCTGAACAATCATTTGAAACATTAAAAAAATCACTTTTCGTCGGACTATAACTCGCTCCAGAAAAACATTTTGCAGGTTTTAAAAGCAGACTTGAAATCAGCACAGTCGATTTAGCAAACCCTGCAATTTTCGTGAAAATCGGGATATGTGAGTTCACACCATTCCCATGTAAGTGTGAATGGTAACTAAATCGATAGAATTTAAGTAGATCAATATAGATCTAACTATTGTAGCATCGACCTCTCCTCATGTATTTAGTAATTCTGTAAAAGATGAAATCCAGTAATTGCAACTATATCGTCGCAACTTCTTGTCATAATATGTATTTTGATTGTTCTCTTTACAATATAGTATCACGGGAACTAACGCTAAGACTACCTTAACTAAAGAAACATTGCTAAGTATGAATGGTAACTGAATCAATATAATCTTTATGTAGATTAATATAGTGTCAAGGAAGCTAACGCTAATGCACCGTTACATCTGCTTTACGTGCCTACGCCGTAACACCCCCCCCCGCCGCGTGTCCAACGCGGCGGAGAGGGGTTACGGCGTAAGTACGTAAGGCAAATGTAACGGTGCATAAGTCAATCGATAGAATGAATAAGTAGATCAATATAGTATCACGGGAACTAACGCTAAGATTACCTTAAATAGGAACTTTTGCTACGTGTGAATGGTAACTGAATCGATAGAATGAATAAGTAAGTAGACCAATATAGTATCAGGGGTTTATATTTCCATTATTAGTAGTTTCTCCGTTCATGATTTAAGTTTCAAGTCAATTGGATCATTTTGAGCTTAAATATGAAGTAAAAAGTGGATCGTTACCGCGCGAGGGCGCGGCATGAGCGTAACCTACATATCGAAAGCTGTTGACGTTCCACGACAGGTCTACCGGACGCTGGCGAGGTACAGGGAAACTGGACCGTCCCGGGAGAGGAATAAAGCCCAAGGTGGTCACACCAAAGGTCGTCGTGGCTGTGAAAAACAGAATCGGACGAAATCCGCACCGCTCGACAAAGAAGCTGGCTCTGGACTTCAATATGGGCCCCGGATCCATGGGGAAACTGGGAATGGGGAAGCGACGGAGAAACTGAATATGACCCCGTAACGTGTGAGAAAAGCGGCCATCCTCAGTGGGAAGAACCTCAAGAAGTGTCGCGTCGTCCTCACTCGCACGCACCCCCTGGCCGCACCTCGCAATCATGTTCTCCGAAGAGAAGATGTTCACCGTGCAAGCCGACGACAACCCCCATAGTCACCAAGTGCTTACTGCGGACACCAAGGTAGCTAACTGCAATGGTCAGATTGCCCATGCCACCTCCCAAACCTTGTAAACTAATGGTTTTGATAGCGATGCGCGCCTCCGTAAGACACACCTGGTTTTTGTGACTCCGGGCGCCATGATCAAAAACGAGTGCTACTTAGAGAAGAAGTCAAGGACGCCCAGCTCCCCTGCGGCCGTTCCCACTTAGGAAATTCATCGTAGACCTTATCGTATCGTATCATATCTTATCTTATCGTAGCACGATGGAGCACCAGTTTATATGGCAAATTTCGTCAAGGTGTGGTGAAAGGAGCAGTTTCTCGACTTAATTCGAGGAGCTTAGTGGCTGCCTCCTAGCCCGATCTCAGTCCCCTGGTCTGCTCAGTCTGGGGCACCTTGGAGGGAAGGTCCTGCGCTATTCCCCACCCAAATATGGAGTCGCTGAAGTAAGCATTGGAGAAGGAGTGGTCGAAGATGGACACCACCTACCTGCGTGTTGTGATAGGCGATGTGAACGCTAAGACTACCATAACTAAATCAACTTTGCTACGTGTGAATGGTAACTGAATCGATAGAATCTTTAAGTAGATCAATATAGTATCACGGGAACAAACGCTAAGATTGCATTAACTAAATGAATAGTAACTGTATCGATAGAATATTTAAGTAGATGACTTGAATCCCCTGAACCTCAGTGCCGGGAGTTCTGGAGAGCAAGATCTCTACTACCAAGTACTGGACTCTGGCAAGCCTGAAGTCGGCTCCCCTCCGAGCATGGAACAAACTCAACGACAACTACCTCCGTAAAACGCCTTCGAGAAGTTCCTACGGGCTTGTATTAACGCGAAAAGGGGGCATATCGAAATCCATTGACATACTTTTGTTACTAATGAATTGAATAAATAATGGTATGAAACTGGTTGCTCAACTCGCGTTACTCAACTCAAGGCGTAACTCAAGGGGAGATACAGATAACAGTTCGAGTCCATGCATTTTCGATACCCTCGCCGTCTATTTTTATATAGTGGGAAAAATCTCGAAATAGGGTGGGTTGATTCACAAAATTCGTTTTTTTCGTTTAAAAATCGTCATTTTAGCTTCCTTTTTTATCAAGTGGCCTAAAATGGGCCTTATATAGTGGGTCAATCCTCGCACTGCGAGGGTATGGCAATGTATGTTCGAGTCCAAGTAATTATCACGCACCCCGTATGGTAGAACTAACGCTAAGATTTCGACAGTCACGCACGCTGACGCGTACGTAGATAAGATGAACTATCAGAATCATGAATTGTAAAACGTTAAATGAAACACGACAGCACAATTCATAATTGGATGAAATTTTTAGGAAAAGATTTCGAAAGTGACACACGCTGACGCATACACAACGCACACGTGCAACGCGTGGTGCAGTGAGTGGTTGGTTAGGCCAAATTAATTAACTCGCTTTCGTTTTTAGCTAATTTGGAAGCCTTAACGATATAAGCGTGGTCGGAGGTTGTTTGCATCGTGTTTTCCGTATGCCATTTGGTAAACCTATGCAGAAAAACACAAACATAAAGCTATAATCTTGGAAAAAAGGACTTTTGACCGTATGTAACTTCAATCGATATTTAAATGAGTTGTAGGCATTTTTTCAAAAAGTTGTCCGATAGTTTACCTAATTCGCCTATGCTGAAGCTAATGCCGAAAACCGCATGGCTCTATCTTCAGCGGTAGCTGAGGACTGAGCTGCCCCAAAAAAGGCTTATTTACTTCTATCTATATGGGAAATTGCTAAGATTATGCTAAGAATACCTTAACTAAATGAATAGTAACTGTATCGATAGAATTGTATAAGTAGATCAATATAGTGTCACGAGAACTAACGCTAACACTACCTTAACTAAACGAACTTTGCTAAGTGTGAGTGGTAACTGAATTGATAGAATCTTTAAGTAGATAAATATACTCAGGTGTTTGAATCCTTGCATGATCCAAGTAAAATTCGTGCAATTAATGGCATGATCATGCATGGATTATCCAAGATCATGCATGGATTCTGTCATTCCATGCATGATCACGGAAAATTCGTGCATGAACACGGAAGATCCATGCATGATCACGAACCACGGATATTCCATGCATGATCATGCATGGAATGTCGAATCATGCATGATTATACTTCTATTCGTGATCATGCAAGTATTTAAACACCAGAGTAGTATCACGTATCAGTAGTAGTATCACTGGAACTAAAGCTAAGATTTCGAAAGTCACGCACGCTGACGCATATATAGATAAGATGAACTATCAGAATTAATGAATCGTAAAACGTTAAATGAAACGCGAAAGCACAATTCATAAAGCCTAGGGACCGCAGTACGAAAATTACGAACGTGCAGTAAAATTATATTTTTATTATTTTTCAACGTTATCGATGATGCCGATTCTAATGGTAAAAAAGAAATATCACGAAAATGAAATATAACAATAGAAAACTGTGTTTTTTTTAAACTCGTTCATGTCGTCAAATCTACCGTATACCTAGAGTTGAATTGGGTCATACGCTGTGTCACGACATATATTTCTCAGTCGCGAACATCGAATAATTTATCAATTATTGCATTTTAATGCGCTTTTAATATAAAAATATCGTTCATACGATTATTAGACAACATTCTTCTGAAAATAAATGCTTTATTTCCACATAAATCAATGCGAAGAGAAATGCGAAGTCGACTAAGTTTGGCTGCATACTGCACGCGTCCGGCATTCAATAGAGCATGAAACGTATGATTATGACAAAGAATAGGGTCTGGTGAATCAAATTATGTATGAATGGTGTTGGGTACATTTCGAAAATGGCTGAAATATTGATCGGAAAGAGACGACTTAGGTGAGAAATGCGAAGTCGGCTAAGTTTGGCTGCATACTGCACGCGTCCGGCATTCAATAGAGCATGAAACGTATGATTATGACAAAGAATAGGGTCTGGTGAATCAAATTATGTATGAATGGTGTTGGGTACATTTCGAAAATGGCTGAAATATTGATCGGAAAGAGACGATTTAGGTGAGAAATGCGAAGTCGACTAAGTTTGGCTGCATACTGCACGCGTCCGGCATTCAATAGAGCATGAAACGTATGATTATGACAAAGAATAGGGTCTGGTGAATCAAATTATGTATGAATGGTGTTGGGTACATTTCGAAAATGGCTGAAATATTGATCGGAAAGAGACGATTTAGGTGAGAAATGCGAAGTCGACTAAGTTTGGCTGCATACTGCACGCGTCCGGCATTCAATAGAGCATGAAACGTATGATTATGACAAAGAATAGGGTCTGGTGAATCAAATTATGTATGAATGGTGTTGGGTACATTTCGAAAATGGCTGAAATATTGATCGGAAAGAGACGATTTAGGTGAGAAATGCGAAGTCGACTAAGTTTGGCTGCATACTGCACGCGTCCGGCATTCAATAGAGCATGAAACGTATGATTATGACAAAGAATAGGGTCTGGTGAATCAAATTATGTATGAATGGTGTTGGGTACATTTCGAAAATGGCTGAAATATTGATCGGAAAGAGACGACTTAGGTGAGAAATGCGAAGTCGGCTAAGTTTGGCTGCATACTGCACGCGTCCGGCATTCAATAGAGCATGAAACGTATGATTATGACAAAGAATAGGGTCTGGTGAATCAAATTATGTATGAATGGTGTTGGGTACATTTCGAAAATGGCTGAAATATTGATCGGAAAGAGACGATTTAGGTGAGAAATGCGAAGTCGACTAAGTTTGGCTGCATACTGCACGCGTCCGGCATTCAATAGAGCATGAAACGTATGATTATGACAAAGAATAGGGTCTGGTGAATCAAATTATGTATGAATGGTGTTGGGTACATTTCGAAAATGGCTGAAATATTGATCGGAAAGAGACGACTTAGGTGAGAAATGCGAAGTCGGCTAAGTTTGGCTGCATACTGCACCAAACCATTAATCATGATATCAGGATGAAGCCTAGTGCTTCACGTTCGAATGACATAGAAAAGTAACGGGTAAATTTCAAAATTCAATCGTAAATAAAAAAATTACATTAACAAAAACTCGCCGGCCGGGATATAGTTTACGGCTCCGGAAGAGTACGAAAAGACAGAAAGAACCACACGCTGCCCTAGCTACATAAAGCTACGAAATGTTTAGTGAAAGATTTCGAAAGCGACGCTGACCCATACGCAACGCGTGGTGCAGTGAGTGGTTCGTTAGGTCATGAGTGGTTCGTTAGGTCAAATGAATGAACACGTTTTCGCTTTTGCCTAATTTGCACGCCTTAACGATGTAAGCGTGGTCGGAGGTTGTTCGCCGTATGCGATTTGGTAAACGGACACAGAAAAACACAAGCATAAAGCTATAATCTCGGAAATAAGGGCATTTGACCGTTTAACACTTCAATCGATATTTAAATGAGTTTTAGGCATTTTTTCAAAAAGTTGTCCGATTGTTTTCTTAATTCGCCGATGCTGAATCTAATGGCGCAAACCGCATGGCTCTAACTTCAAAGGGACGGGAGAAAACGTGACGTGAAAAAAAACGCTATTTAACTTACATATGGGATAATACTATATCATAGTAATGGCCGCCATCCAGTGATGGCCTGAAGGTATAGTGATGCTATGAATACTATGAATGAGAAAATGAAATCACAATTTAGCATTAACCCCACGATTGAATTCGCTTTCTTTCGAATGAAGCGAGCACACGCGACGCGTCGCACACGCGTCGCGTGTAAAATGTTTAAGTGCAAAATTAAGGCGTAAATCGATGAAATTGCGATCGGAGGTTGTTCGCATCGTGTTCCCCTTATGCTAATTGGTAAACGTACGCAGAAAAACACAAGCTTAATAATAATAAATTTATGCGTTTTACAAGAAAACACGGTAAATAATAATAGATAAATAAATTTAAAAGAATGATGAACACACAACAACAAAACAAACGTGGAGGTTGAATAAAGGACATAGGTCTATGGGGATAGGGCAAATATCTTGTCAATTTAACTCAGGGAAACTGAAAGTAATTCGGTTTTTCGGTTGTACGAGGAGCCTTGCCGCTCTAGGAAAGAAGCTATTATGCCTGTAATGAAATCGTGAGCCTGGATTGTTGAAATTTAGACCATTATGAGTGATATAGGGGCGAAAGTAGTGAGGTTTTAAATTTGAGATCCTATATTTACCTCTGATAAAAGCTATAATCTCGGAAATAAGGGCATTTGACCGTTTAACGCTTCAATCGATAATTAAATGAGTTTTAGGCATTTTTTCAAAAAGTTGTCCGAAAGTTTTCTTAATTCGCCGATGCTGAATCTAATGCCGCAAACCGCAGGTCGCTAGCTTCAACGGTGTTCGCGAAAACGTGACGCAAAAAAAAAGCTTGTTGTTCTCTATACGTTAAGGGATATGTAGGCTATGTGTTCTTATTTTTGTTCATTTCATTTACAATTTTCGATCGTCTTCTTTCCTCTCGTTTCCACGATTGCCCTTTTCTCAGTTGATCTTTGAACTTTACATCCCGGTTCCTTTTCTGCATTTTATAGGTCGTCTCGTCATGTTCAAAGAGCATCCTCTCGATCGTTGTCGTTTGTTGAATTACGAAGAAATGAGGGATGAATCTCGATGCCCTAACGATCCGGACTCATGAGGAGAGTTTTGTTATAGTTTGGGCATTCGTTTAAATCATTTCAAATCTATTTCAGATCGTTTTCGTACGTCTTTAGGATATCGTCGACGATGGCATCTGGCAACCACCAACGTCGTCTTCAACTTCTGGCTTCATCGTCGATGAGGACGTATTTCAACAACCGACGTGCTGCTGTTCTTCAAGGTACTTTGTTTTAGTGGAAAGTCCAAATCGTTGAATCCATTTTAACTTCACATTGAACAGGTCGAATCGTGTTTCGTCATTGATGACGTCGTCAGCAGGTTTCCTCTCGTGGATTATCTGCCACTTCACAAGAACGGATTTCGCTGGACTTCCTCTTGAGAAGCGTCACCTGGCCTTCTTTCTAGAATCGATAAAGATTGTGGGGTGTGTTTATGTTGACATGTGGTGTCCAAGCCCGCGAAGTTAAAAGGGAGGAGTCAAAATCGGTATATATGTTGAGTCTACCCACAAGGGGCGGAGCCATATATCGGTAAATATGTAGGGATTTGGTTTGCATATTCTATGTAAGTTTTCGTACGTCTTCAGGATATCGTCGACGATGGCATCTGGCAACCACCAACGTCGTCTTCAACTTCTGGCTTCATCGTCGATGAGGACGTATTTCAACAACCGACGTGCTGCTGTTCTTCAAGGTACTTTGTTTTAGTGGAAAGTGCAAATCGTTGAATCCATTTTAACTTCACATTGAACAGGTCGAATCGTGTTTCGTCATTGATGACGTCATCAGAAGGTGCCTCTCATGGATTGTCTGCTCGTTGGACTTTCTCTTGAGATGCGTCATCTGACCTTCTTTCTAGAATTGATAAAGATTGTGGGTTGTGTTTATGTTGACCAGAGGTGTCCAAGCCCGCGAAGTTAAAAGAGATGAGTCAAAATCGGTATATATGTGGGGTCTACCCACAAGGGGCGGAGCCATATATCGGTAAATATGTAGGGATTTGGTTTGCATATTCTATGTAAGTTCGTGAACTTTATATGTTTATCGATTACGATTCATTTTACAGTCAATGAATCGCTTCGTCTATTGTTCAATTTCTCTCATTTTTATAGTTTCCATATTCTACAGTATTCGATTAGATTAGTGAATGCTTAAGTAACTGTATGAATAAACATAGAAAGATATCAAAAGTATATAGAGTAAAAAAGGAAAATGAACTATATTTCATATGTCATAGGCAAAACAATAATGTCTAAGACTATAAATGCCCCTGTTTACCCTAATCCGAGCTGAACTTACAATTCCACATCAGGGAAAGGCGTGCATTTTCGAATTTGAATGTATAGAAATAGCAGAACAGGAATCGAACCGGACTCGCATACATGCGCTGACTTGTAACAATGAGTTGCACGGATTACGTAGTCATCTAAAATCTAGCAGTAAATGGAATATCAAGTAGTATGCCATAATTATATTTTGTTATCTCAAGTTCTTCGTAATAATTGCGCACCTCAATTTTCCTGATTCTCTTTCTTTAAAAAGATCGTGAACAAAATATTTCTTGAACAATAGATTTACTTTTCGTGGCTTCCGAAGAACCGATATTCAAACAGTAATACCAATAATACCAAACAAAGATTATTTCATGCCAAAGCAAAATGAAGTACTAATCGATATTTCCAATAAAAAATAATTAAAAATCAATAAATATCTACAATTACTTAACAAATGTATAATAATTAATTGTAAGTATTAAATGTATAATAATTAATTGTAAGTAATTTTGACCATTTTACAAAATATCTACCTTATTTTTCGCATAGCAATGCATGATTTTTGAGCAAGCTATACAAGGGAAAAAAGTAGATATTGATTCCCTTGCACAGTACCGTGCAAAAGTATGGACGCAAAATTCGAATCGTTATAACTTTTTACGTACTTGGCCTATCGGCCTCGGTTTAATTTTATTATATAGTATGAACATTGGAGAAAATTATGAAGGTATCGGCTATTACCTACGGTGATGAAATTATTTCATCATTCTTGAAATGCCGAGGTGCGATCGTAAAAAAGGTTTATTCTCAGGTAGATTTTTTCTGTGAGTCAATTTTTTTGAGAGGAACGAACAATTATCAGTGAACATTTTAAGCCATTAATCACGTTGGTTGCATACCGCTCCGAGGAATTAGCTAATTTCGACTGACCCATTAAAATTTCGTAAAAATGCCATAACTCTGTCCGTAGTTGAGCTACAGCTCTGCGATTCAACAAGTATTATCGTATAGTCATGGGGCAGCACCATGTCAATTTCGGAAAGTTTCCGGCTCTTGAAGAGAAAATTCGAAAAAAAATCCAAACCATTTTTTGGACTTACGGTATTTCCCAGTCGGTTTTTCTAAAAATCCAAAAAGTTGCCATGACGTGCCTAAACATCTACCTAACACATCTACAAAGTGGCGAGATTACAGCACTTCAATTACGACTTTGCCAATAAAAATACCACTGTAAGTCAGAGTGGAATTTTGCGAGAAAAGAGACAGATAAAAAAGTGGAATGTCCAATAGTGGAACTAAATTCAGGATACTTGTAGGAAATGTGTTTATTAAACACTTGGTTCAAAATCCGAACAAAATTGATATGAAATACTGTGTTATTGACCCGTAATAATTCTCCATAACGAAAGAAGTTATGTTCCGTGCACTTTGACTTCCAATGGTATTTTTATTGGCAAAGTCGTAATTGAAGTGCTGTAATCTCGCCACTTTGCAGATGTGTTAGGTAGATGTTTAGGCACGTCACGGCAACTTTTTAGATTTTTAGAAAAACCGGCTGGGAAATACCGTAAGTCCAAAAAATGGTTTGGAATTTTTTTCGAATTTTCTCTTCAAGAGCCGGAAACCTTAAAATTGACATGGTGCTGCCTGCTCGCTTGCTGAAAAATCATTGCTTGCTCGCTTGCTCAAAAATCATGCATTGCTATGCGAAAAATAAGGTAGATATTTTGTAAAATGGTCAAAATTACTTACAATTAATTATTATACATTTAATCAATCTATCTATCAATCAATTTTATCAAATCAGGCAATAGATGCTGAGATGAGGATGGGTCTATAATAACAAAATTAATTAAAATTTTGATTTTATTTTTTAATTTTTGAAAATACAGAAAGTATCTTGTTCAATGCTAAAAATTACTTTAAATTAATTATTAAAAATTCAATTACAAAATTAATTAAAATTAAAAATTTTCATTTTTTGTCATTTCGTGTAGTTATCCCCGGCCTCCACCCTTCTCAATAGTGGTGGCATATGGGGTTCTGAGCGCGATGACACTCTGCGTCACTCACCCATCGATCTAATCTCGTGGTCTGTCCGCTCTATCACTGATCTAGAATTGATAGGGAATCGCTTCCTATCGTGGAGAGATCTGTCTCTGTGTATCATATTCAACCATCCTTCATTATCGCACTGGTCTAACATAGATATTAATCATCTATATACAAAATGAAGATTACCTTGTTCTAAATTCTGATTATGAGAATAAGCAAATTAATCATTCAATCGATGTCAATTTTGCGTGAAACTATTTACAGTTCTTTATTACTTATGTATGTCATATATTTTGTAAATAATTCGCATGTTTAATGTCGTACTTCGATTGTTTCTATCACAGTTGAAAGGGCTAGTAAAAAATTGTCTAACATGTGTTATCTTTATTCACAACGGGATTCAGTGTGCGGGATATGAAACAACAAAATATTTTATGTAGTCGTTACAACAGTACTGTTACTGACTGTAACTTGCAAGGGAAAGTTCTAGCGAAACAAAAAAAAATGAATAGACAGCGGGACTACGGTAGGATGAGGTGTTTCAGATTGTCAAACACACAACGATATTCTTTTATCAAATCTTTACATCAAAGGGATACAGTAATCAGTAAATACTGTAACACGATACAATCAATAGAAACAAACGAAAGATCAGAGGTCATGGCACAAGAAGAGATCAAAACTAGTTTACGTATGTTTTGCTCCAAAATTGGGCAGTTAATAATTAGATTTATTAGCGAAACAGCGTGCAAAACAAAACAGCAAACCATTGTTATTAGAGGACTAACACTAAGCAAGAGAATATCGATTAGAAAACAAAGTACAGTACACACAATCCCTTCAACACTCCTCCTCATCATCACTGTTCAGTTCACGATCACATATATAACGATAACGACCTCAGCATGAGCGACTCCGTCCTGAATCAGGAAATATTGATTAAAGGATGGACGAAAATTATTATCGATTGATACCGTAACGCAGGGAGTGAATTCTCTCAGTGTCAGGGTAACGATCGATAGATGGTTGATTCGTCTCCTTCAAGCAAAGTCTGCGCCGTAAAAACAGTCCCTTATTTTTATGGATACCAGGGTCATTTATATAATATGATATATTTCTTTCTTGCATGTCGAGAGAGACGGAATAGACGTATGGATGATAGAGATGTATTCAACATTGATGATGATTAAAGAGATCAAAGATCAAAGATTAACTTCTATCCGTGTTCTCGAGATAAATCTCCATATGTTGCTCATTTGTCGTGTAGACATTTCAATGATGATGACTCTTCCCCCTTCCTCTTCATCATCCTTTTTCCTCTTTCTTTCATTTAATGATGGATTTCGTGACCTCTATGAATACACCTTGTACCTTTATCTTTATTTAATTTTAAAAAATATTCTTTTTAAAATCACTCCCAAGACTCATCCGTATGTTGACATTTCTTGATAGGTAGAATACGGTAGTTGTTGTCTGCCTTGAAGTAATCAATCAATAGTCCATAGTTGTGTGTAGATCACTCTTCGTTTGTTGAATGTTTTGTCCCCCATCACGATCTCTCCCCTCTTGTGTTTCAACTTTATGAGTATTGATGTATGATTATTGCTCGATGTTTGCTCCCATAACGAAAGTGTGTGCGGATTACGGTAGATAGAGGAATGGTAATGTATATTGATTGATTTGGTCAACCCAATATCAAATGATTCTCGATTAGGTCAACATATCTATGAGTTGTGATTCTAGGGTCTAAAAATCGTTCTGAAAATCTAAATATTTTGTGCACGATCAGATATTTTCCCAACCTAAATTAGGGATCTCTATCCATGAACGAACGAGCGATATTTTTGTTCAACGTTTCAACCTGATGATTCCCCATTCTGACAATGAGGTGTAATTATGAAATATTTTATCGTGCTGGGAAAACAATAGAGAAAGTTATCAGAAATTTGGTCATGAATGTATTGAAATGAATCCAATTCCATCTCCCATTTGGTGTAGATCATCAACCATCGCCTCCAGGCTTAAAACATGTACAATATCAGTTGATTCTCCATTCAATCGGATTGGGAGTTCGTGTACTCCATTCACGATGACGTCATGAGAACGGAAGGATTGGAAGAGGGAGAAGGGGAGGAAGAGGAAGAGGTACGTGCCCAAGAGGTACAGGGGTAGAGTGTACCCTGATGCACCGTAGAGTAAATGAGTGAATACTATTGCAGAGTGGATTAGAGATACTTTTACTATTCCTTGACCTTTTGTTAACAATTTTTTGAAACAATACATGATTTATATTCTGTGTCCCTGGTACTTTTGATCAATTCTTCTCGTTTCCAAATAATACAGATAGAGAATATTCTACAAGAAACAGGTTGCAGTAGAAGACTCGATATGAGTACATTGAGATTACGGTAACTTATAGATTATGGTAGAGGATATATCTGTATATACGGTAGCTGACACTCGGCAAAGATATTATGATAGCTTTCAAATCGGTCTCTTGGTTGGTTTACATTTGTCTCTGAGTATTCATTTATTTACCGGGGAAGAGGAGGTTACCTTCTCCCTTTCCATTCCTTTGTGAGACGAATACAGAGATCACTTCAGAGGAATTACTTCTGAATTCAAGCCTCACCCTCCCTCTCCCTCTTTCTCCCTCTCCCTCTCCCTCCCCCAAAAGTCCTCCCTCCTTTCATCTCTCATCAACTCCTTTGTGAAATCAGTCACCTTCCGATCGTCTCTCTCACTGTCTGACCATCTCCATTCGTGCACTCTCTCACCATCACTCTCGCCGTCTGGCAACTCTCGCTTACACACATGTGCTGTTCATCATCTTTATGTGCGCGTTTTCAATGTTTTCATAGGTGAGAGACGCAGAGGAAGGAATCTGAAACTAAGACAGTTGCACTATGATGAAGGTACATGAATAATTCGAGATCTCTCTGGGGGAATGAATTTATGGGCGGCTTTTAGGGATTCCCCCATCATATTTATTATGTGCCGGCATATTATTTTGTTCTTAAAAGACACCTGCGCTAATATTTTAGCAGTTCGAGATTTAATCAGTTTTAAAGCGAAACCCCGAGCTTATTGGAAACTCCGCTTTAGCAAAATTCTCTCGCTTTCTTTGTCTGCGAGAGAGTATTGCCAATGAAGAGCGTAAAATCACCTCGGGGTATGCCTTTAACCTACAAAAATATATTTCTGCCTTGAATATTGTTGATTCTGTTGCGGATCAGAAATAGCCTTGAGATCTTTGAGAATCCCTTTATATCCACTTAGGCCACTTCCGTGAAAAGTCCCTGTTGTTCAAATTACTGTCAGCTAAATTTACTAACACTGTTTACTTGTCTCGTTCTTGGAAAAGTTCGAGATCTTTGAAAACTCGAAACTGTCTAATGAAGTAGCCAAGTTTTTGACCAAAGTGATCATTATTTAAAAAAAAAGATATTAATTATGTAAAAACAATTGTGTTCATTCTGGGAACTTCAGTTTCAATTAGGGCATAGCGCGTATGGTGATTTGTTTATTCGATAGAGGGAGAATAGCCGATAGTTCTCCATTACTGACAAAAAGATAACTGTTGAAAAGAAGTCGCGATAAGATTCCTGAGATCATAGATCATACTGATTACTGCTAACAATAAGGAAATGATAAAGACCAAAGGGTTTCTAACGCAGAGATCACTTCTTCACATCAGAATAATAAAAAGTGTCACTTCTTTTGTAACACACATAAACTTATCTTCTGTTCCCATGTCTATCAGTCTAATTATCACTGGCTAGAATAACGGATCGCACCTTTACATTTTTTACCTCATGTCTAGATTATTAGATGACATTGAGCCCATGTGTTTTATTGACTATTAAATATTGATTTCTAGTAGTTCCAGCATTCACTTTACATTTACGTTTGGCTTTATATAGAATTCGTGTCGATGTGATCTTGATCTAGAGTCATTTTCATATTCTCATTATTTGGGCTCTTTCCTCTCATTTCCCTCACTCCAATTGCATGTAAAGTTCTGGAACGTTTCCTTAAACCACGTATCTTAAAATGGTGTAACATCCATTCTATCATCCCCACGGAACAATATGGTTTTATGTCTGGACGTTCTACCGTATCTCAACTTTTACATTGCACTCAATCGTGGCGTGACTCTATTGATCGTGATCTCTGTACTGATGTTGTTTATATTGATCTTGCTAAGGCTTTTGATTCCGTTTCTCACTCAAAACTCCTATTCAGGTTGGAGTCTATCGGAATCAGACGTAATATTTTGACATGGTTTAATTCATTTTTAGCTAATAGAAGTTTTAGAGTACGTGTCGATAACTCCCTCTCCTCCGAGAGGGAGGTTACATCAGGAGTTCCTCAAGGTACAGTTTTAGGGCCATTACTATTTTTAATCTATCTTTCGGAACTACCCAGGGTTATAGACACTCTCCCTTTAGTGGGCATTCGTCTTTTTGCTGATGACATCAAACTGTTTTCTACTTATAGTCATATACAAACTATGACTTCTCATCTCCAACTTTCGCAAGGGATTTCATCTGTATTAGATTACTGCAAAAAATGGCAGTTAACAGTTGCTCAGAAAAAATGCACTGTACGCAAAAATAACCCATCTCTTCAATATTCCATTCATTCTCATCTTTTACCTTCTTCTCAGTCTATTCGTGACCTTGGAGTCTTTCTTGATCCTCTCCTCAATTTCTCATCACACATTTCCATTATCTCTAAGAAAGCCATTTCATTAGTATATTTGCTATTCCGTTCTATCTCTTGTACCAAACCCGATGTTTATATCCATGCTTTTAAATGTTATATTCTTCCCATAGTTGAATATGCTTCCCCTGTGTGGTCCCCATCATCCAAAGGTCTTGTTCGTAAATTAGAAAATGTATCACATCTTTTTACTCGTCTCCTATTTTACCGCTGTAATCGTTTTGTTGGTTTCCCTCCCTCATACCATGCTAGATTTGCGTTGTATTCTCTCCCAACTCTGTACCATAGAAGAACTGTAATTGATATTATTTATGCTCTCAAGATCCTTCGTTGTCAAGTAGATTTACCAGCTAGTCAATTCTTTGTATTTAAACCCACCTTTGGTCGTCTCTCTTGTTTCTCCTTTCATATTCCTCTAGCTAGAAGAGAAAATCGTCGATCATCTTTTTCTGTTAGGGTTGCACGTTTTCTGACTAACAATAAATTACATTGTTGCATTGATTCTTCCACCCTTTCGTCATATAGCACCTCTACTATCAAAACCAAATTACTTTCTTCCCAAGATCTTATTGATAAATTAGGACTCACAATTTCCCCTCTTTAGTGCCCCCATAATAGACTCTCGATTCAATCCGATATACATTGAATCATTGCGGACCTCTCCACCGCTAGGCCTTGCCAACCTAACCTATCACTGATCGCCGTTTGATCTTTGATACATAATAGAGTCCATTTATGAGCTGCACTTCCCTTCTCCCCCCCCCGTACACCCCCCCCCACTCTCGTTTTTTTTTACCCCCAATTACTCTCATTTAATTTGCTTATCCTCTCAAATGTTGTCGCATCTTTTTGATGTATGATAAATTAAATTAAATTAAATTAAATACTAACGATATCGTGAAGAATCGGGAGTAGAGGGGTCCATGTCAATAACAACTCGACTCATGAATCTGACCTGGTTGAACTCACGGATAACTGTAGCTTCTACCTGCACCTCTCCATCTTTCTCCAGCCGACCGATGTCTCCTCGATCCTTCGTTCCATCGTTATCAAAGTCGGCTAAGCAAAAGCTGTACTTTTGGTAGATAAGAGAGATTCGATATGAAGTACTTTGAAGTGGTCATATCTATGAGATAAGATGAAGGTGCGAACAGCCATGGCGAGAGATAATACCATTTCAGTATCACAAACCGTATGAATCTTTTCCTTTTTTTCATTTTCAAAAAAATCTCTCAATATTTCGCAAATTCTATTTTCGCGCATCTAGATAATAATGCTTTCTTCATTTTACCTTCAAAAGTCTTCAAAAAATCTTCAGAAGATCAACTATCTTTTAAAGTCATGAAAAGAAAGAAAAATAGGCGAGAAAGTGAAGAGATTTGTCTCTGCTTTTCTGTTCTTTTCGGAACTTTCGAACGAAGGATTTTCAAATGAGTCACATTTGTTAAATTTTCTCGCTGTTCGTTATTTATGATCTCATATTCTCTTGTAATACTCCGTAGGTCAACAAATTCCACCGATTATGACTATTTTTGTTGTACTCTCTATCTAACATTCTGGAAAGTAGATATTGATTCCCTTGTATATCCTCCCATCGTAATCTCTAATAATGCACTGTTCGACCAATGGATAGAGGATATTGAGTGCAACGTCAACTTTGTTTTCCTCGTTTTCCCTCGTTTTTCCGTTTTTCAACTATTTTCCATTTTTTTCTTAATGTTCGAACACTCGGTATTGTGATTTATTAGTGGTCTAATATAGGGAAAATCAATCCGAATCTTTCATTTTTTTTACTCAGAAAAGCTTTTCGTGTAAGATTGTGAGAGAGACTAGTTCTTGTGTTGGTTCGACAAATGAAAAAGGACTACCTCTATCGTGTTGTTTTTGGAATGTACCTCTAAAGGGAACATGGCTCTCCATCTCTCATATGTGCTCTGGCAAATGTTTATTTATTCGTGATCTCTGTTTTTTCTTCAATAAATGTCATATTTGAATCTTCATGTATCTTTTCTCTCCCTCTACCTCTCCCTCTACCTCTACTTCTACCTCTCCCTTCTCACTCTCACTCTCCCCATCTTCTTCCTGTCATCCTCAGATTCCATGTATCTATTAGTACACTCGGCTGTAATTGCTCTAATTTTGTTGTCTCACTTCTCTCAAAACTCCTTCATTGGTCTATTCCAAAGATCACCTTCCTAGCCAGATTCTCAAAAAAAATTTGATCGAAATGATTTTTTAAATGCTTTTCTCATGGTTTGCTTTTCAAAGATCAAAGATTACTTTTGCCATTCTTTATCTGCTCCTAAAGACCAAAGATCACATTCTCATCCGTTCCTGTCACCATTGTGTTCCATCCAATCCATCCACTATCATGATTAATCTGCATAGTAAATGACAAGAATGAGAGAGAGAGTGTGTGTCTATAGTGCTGATGTTACATTGCAAAATGTGCTTGTGATCTTTGTGATCTACATAGACGTAGCAGTTGAAATACCATAACGCGCATTGCTACCTAACTTATAACGTTAAATTTTAAATTTAATGAACATGCAACTTACACCATCTATTAATATTATTAGGTAAAACTTTTAGTACGTGAAACGTAATGATGGCAGATAGTTCAGAATAAGCAGGCCGGATCTGTGCAATTTATGTAAAGTGGGGATGGAAAATCATGAAATGAAAAGGAACAATGCAGAGAAAGCGAAGAGTTTCTTTTATTTTCGCAACTTTTGAACAGAGGATAATTGATACCTAATAGTCTTTGTCATTGATTGATTGTAGGGAGAGAAGAGTACTATTTATTGTTTGAAATCCTCACGCACGAAAGTAGACAAACAGTTCGTACTTGACCCCTTGAATGATATCGTGGATGAGATTTATAGTACGAGGGGGAAAAGGAAGAGGCAGAGGAACAGATTCAAAAGATCGGAAACGATGAAATTTTAACAACCTCGCTAACGAACTGAAACTAAAGAACATGTGTTCACTTTGAATGAGGAACTATAGTGAAAAGTGTCTATAAAATAGAATGAGATGAGTGAGGGATTCAGAGATCATACAATGAAGTCAGACAAAGACTCAATGATCTATTTAGTAATTTTCGAATATTTCAAAATTATTAATTAACCAAAGTTAACTTCAAAAAATTCAGTGAAGTAATTATTTTGAAATGGCAGAGTTAGAGAACAGCAGAGATAGTGGGTAATACGGAGAGAGCACTCGCTTCAAACAAAATATGTTTATTGTTTATGTTTTAACAAATACACTCTTAGTACAATGAGTGTTAGAACTCTTGAATGTGAACTCTTTCAAACATTTTCAAACTTCCCTCCATTTGTTTGCGAATTTCACGATGAATGCGACCCGTTGAGTTTGTCTTATAGTAAAGTCAGAGATACTCCATACAAATGATGAGCTTGATTGATCTTTGATCGTTTGCCTTTTGAAAAATCTTTGATCATATCATTATTTAATCTCTGATCTTTGTCCCTCAATATTTGATCTTTGATCTTTTGATACTAATCGTTGAAAGAAAGGGTTAGGTCAGGATGAATCTTTTCTCTCTTAGTCATGCGCCATTTACATCTTCTATGGGATCACGAGAGAGTGTTCGGAATGGAGAGAGTACCAGACAGCGAGAGACTGAAAACATTGAACTGCGAACACAGAGAAATAGCCATACTGAAACCATAGGCTCCGCCCCTTTTGATTGCTTCTACTATATTTTGCATTACGAAGGATATTTGGCTACCGTATCTCTGGTCTGGGACTCGAAAATATGTATATTTATATGCTAATGCACATCCGTTTCACCCCCTCTACGCTAATTTTGAGTTGTTTTCACGATTCCTACTACCAATAAAATCGCATTCGGTGTTTCTACCTCTACTCCTCCCTCTGCCTCTAGAATCTCTCCCTTTCCCTCTCCCTCTACTTTTCCTCCCTCTCCCTCTCCCTTTCATCTCTCTAATGTTTTCTTATCGTTTGTCCGGTCAAAGGACTTGTCTCTTCGTCCCCTTCACTTTTTACTTCCTCTCATTCAAAACATTTTAACGGCCCTCAAACCTTGAAATCACTTTCTACTTGTTTATCTCAAGTTCTAAATTAGCCAATAAGGATGCCTAGGTACATGACAACATCAGTGCGTATTTACAGTATTTTAAGGACAGATACCATCATTCTGGGATTAGGGATTAAATTGTGTGATGAAGCTATAAATTATTTTCGATGATTCATGCATGTTTCAAACCTTGTTATACTTTTAGACGTAAATTAATAATACTTAAATATCATTATTCTCTATCTCTCTTCATTTCTCACACTATTTCTCATTGTTCTCTGACTACGAGAGAGTATATGAGATGGAGAGACCATCCACTTAGATTCTTCAAATGTTCTTTGCTACTAAGATGTTTATGGAACATCTTCACATCTGTATTCTAATGGACTCCTCCTATATGTAAACCACCACATATTTTAGATCTCCTCATATTTCTCTTTATCTCTCCGTCTACCTCTCTACCTCTTCCTGTCCCTCTCCCTCTTGGATCTCTCCTTCTCTCCCTCTTAGATCTCTCCCTCTTCATCTCTACCTCTCCCTCTCTCAGTCTAAACACTCAGGAAACAGTCATTGTTTAGACTTTCACACATATTCTGCAGATTGATAAGATACGGTCCCTACTGATCTCTGCAATACTTTTTTTTTATTTCAAAACTGCCTTTTGACAATGTATTAATGTAGCATTACTATGCTTAACTTAGGATTTAAGACCTAAGATTTGTGCAAAAATTTAAGCAGTACATTGCACTTAATACTTAGCCTAAATAGCTAGTCCTTGTACTTAAAAGTCCTCAAGGTAGTGAAATACCATTATTCTTTGTGGTTTCACTCTTGTTCTTTCTACTGCCTAAGTAATGACAATTTATGTAAGCACAATCATATTAATTTTTGGGCTTAAGTCTAGACTAATGAGTTCTAATGATCAGATTCTCAAGAACTCCATGACAATTAATGGTTTCATACTTCTTTGTATTGTGTATTTATCAGAGTCCATTACTCGTATCCTCAACTGATTCATTGGATGGGAGACTGATTAATGATTCCCCCCTTCATCTTCTTCCTACACTCTCTTTATCTTCATCACCACTCCCTCTCCCTCTCCCTCTCCCTCTCCCTCTCCCTCTACCTCTACCTCTATCTCTCCCTCTTGAATTCCCTCCCCCTCCCTCTCCCTCTCCCTCTCCCTCTCCCTCTACCTCTACCTCTATCTCTCCCTCTTGAATTCCCCCCCCCTCCCTCTCCCTCTCCCTCTCCCTCTCCCTCTACCTCTCCCTCTTGAATCTCTCCCTATACCTCTCCATCTCTCTCTACCTCTCCCTCTTGAATCTCTCCCTCTCCTTATCTCTGTCAATTCAGAGATCACCGGCACTTTACTGAACATTCCATAATCTTCTGACGACATTTCAGCTTGTATAGGATAGAGAGATAGGGATTGATCGGAGAAGTAGATACAGGGATATAGGTACAACACTGTTCCACTCTTGTCTAAACTCTCATCGATTATTACATTAATATTTTAGTTATTTACATTATTCAAGCGAAATAAATATTCGAGTAGATCTACAACTCCTATCTTCAAATAATTATCGCGTTTCCAATTCGTGTATTCATATGCGGGGTATGAAACATATTTCAAACTTCAGCCAAAGAATGAAACATGGCGGGAGTTCTACGTGATTCTCAATAGAAGTGAGGATACATCAACCGTGTCTGTGATTAGAATAAACCACTTTCCATGCACCATTGCTACAGTATTCTATTATACACGGCGACAACCTGGCTAAATTGTAGTTGGATACTTGTTCATCTATCGATAGTGTTAGCATCGGACGTGTCACTTCCATAGATTACGGTCTTGGGCAGTTTGAGACCAGTGACCGCCGGGGGGGGGGGGGGGGTGTTTAGTAGCTTTAGGGAATCTCGCCATCTGGTAGCTGGGCGACCGAGGGTACGCTTTATTTCACGGGGGTACCAGAATGTGATACTATTGGTCCATCTATCGTCTCTCCTGCGGGCGACATGTCCAGCCCAGCGGATTTTCGCACTCGCGATGTGGGTGACGGCGTCTCGAATGCCGGGATATTATATGTCCAATCTTTGTTCCGATACAGTCAATTTGTCAATGTAGTCAATTTCATCAATCACAATGACTTCACGTGTTCATTCAATCATTATCATATTCATTCCATTCCTTTCGTTCTCTCGTCTATGCACTCCAACATCGGTTCATAATCAGATTCAATCTGATTTGTAAGTTAGAGGGAGAGGGAGAGGGAGAGGGAGAGGGAGAGGGAGAGGGAGAGGGAGAGGGAGAGATTCTCTCACATTTTGACTACTGTTCGGGGGGTAGAGATGCACCGGCAAACACTGACTACTGATTTCTTTCGATCTCACTGTACCTCTCCATCCTTCATTCATAATTTCCGCTGTTTGCATTCTTTTATCTTTATCCGATCACTTTTTCATTTGATCTAAGTTACACTAGTTTTGACATTATTTGTCGTAATATCTATGGATCTTGATACAGTACGGTATCTGGAATCTACGGCCTAACTGTGGTTAAGAATAAAAAAAAAGTTATAATACGGTAGACATTGTACGATCACCTCTGCCTCACTATGTACTCTGTCTGTTTCTCTCACAAAAGACTTGAGCGCCTGTTGAGGCGTAGTCTATCATCTACCGACTATGGTTTACTACCCACCTCCCCCATATCCATTAACTTCCTTACATCAGACTAATAGAATAAATTACCGCCCATAAATGGATGAGCAGATCTGACAGTCATTTTGTGCTGTTCCGATAGTAGCTCTATGTATCTCTTACCTCTCCCAATATCGTTTACCGTTATCATGAAAAAAAGAGATATCTTATCTGTGTTATCTATCCTATCTTCTTTTCGATATATTTCACTCTCGTCATAGATAATAACTCTACTATTTGTGTTTGTTTCTGATGTCATCGTTTTTTACATTTCTTACCGTACCATATACCCCAATTCTCGGCACATGTACAACGTAATTAAAGTTTATTATCCACTAATTTCGTAGCCTCCAGCGATTTTAGAAGAAGTTCAAAAGTGCAAGAGTTCAAACTGCTTCTTCTCACAATGCTCTCTCATTTCCGCCCACTCTCTCGTACTTTCTAACCAGAAAGAGAAAGGACGAGAGAGCAGGGGAAAATGAGAGAGTCAGAGTGTCACATTTTTTGGGGATATTCCCATATTCTTATATGACAATGAACAGTTGTTGTATTATAGATGAAGATGGATGAACCAATAGGTCAACAAAAACGAGCCATCACTCATTGTCTCACACGAAAATGCAACCCAAAGCGATAATAGTTCGTAGCTCTCGTTTCCGACCGCGCTATTTTGCACTCTTTAAAAGAACTACAGTCCAAGCCAGATCCAATACTACTTGACCATAACGTACGAAACGGTTAGCAATCGTAATTAATTCTAGTAATTCATTTATATATTTATGTTACTAACAAGGTAATAGCTAATCTAATGTGTTATAGCTATAGGATGCAGTCGGTATTGTGAGAGAGAGAGAGAGATAGTGACCGAAAGGGGAGACTGTATATATCTAGCCAGTGGGAATTCACTCTTTCCACTCACTATATTCATAGCTAATACTTCCATCCCTTTCATCTCTCCGCCCCTTCACTTTGCCTATGTCCATGTACAGTATACCTGTCTCAAACTCGTTGTTATTACTATTACCGTAACTCGACTTTCTAACTTTTCCTAATACCGCACAAGTATTGCTTGTTGCGCTCTTTGTTGATTTATTTTAGAAAATAAGATTGAATTACATTTTGGCGTTTTAACGATTAAAATTGATCTATCTACTTTATAGAAATGAAATGATCAAATCTGATTAATTGTGCGTCGGTGCAGTTATAGAAAAGTGAACAAATAAGAAACGTTTTGAGATATGCAAACAGTATATGATAACTTAACGAGATCAAAGCTTCAAAAGTTGCAGGGGGAATATAGGTATATATTGAATGATTGAATGATCAACTCCCATTCGTATTCTCACAATCAACAATTGACATAGCCTACAGTAGTATATGCAAACAACCTTTTTACCAAATCTTAGGACTACTCAAAATGGAATTTCGACCAATGAACTTTGTTTCGCGAACAGACTGCTCTTATTCATGCTTAATTTCTTTTCGAGTAATTTATCCCATAGAATCGATGTTCATACAACGGTATCTTCATTTCGTGTTATATCATTGATGACCTCTGGCAGTGAGAGAGCATTGGGCGATGAAAGGACCGTCCCCTCCCCTTCTAGTCGCGTCTTATACCCATATTTTTATCACCATTCTTATTCTACTTATCGGTTTATCTTCGCGAATCATGTTCATATTATCAAAAACAAATAATAATCAATAAATCATTGCAGCTATCAATCAATCAAAATGCATTCCATTACTCTTTTCTGCGTGGGAACATTCCTCATGGCATACGGTAGGTTCATGATATCTATTGATTAACAATAATTAACGATTTATTACAGGTACATCAGCAGATTCATGGGGCTACACATACAAGAACGGACCTCATACCTGGAAGGGAACATGTCAGGTAGGCTTTGTTTATTGATCCTGGCGGACTACAGTAATCCTCTAATTCCAGACGGGACTCAAACAAACCCCGATCGATATTCGATCTACCGATATTGATTACTCTCTCATGGATCGTCTCAACTTTGTTGGCTACGATCAAGTCGACGAGGTCGATATGGTCAATAACGGTCATACCGGTACGGTTGTCGTTTCAGGATTACAGTAAACTAATCGATAATCAATTATAGTATCCATATCCGGATTCACGGATTGGGACAAGAAGCCATATGTATCGGGCGGTGCCCTAAACGGCAAGTATTTCCTGCAGCAATTCCATCTTCATTGGTCCCAGAAAGATCACGAGGGATCAGAACACAAGATCGGTGGACTTTCGTACCCTGCTGAAGTGAGTGGTGTAATCAGTAGTAAACGTCGACTTGTTAAAATATCGATAAATAGTAAATGTCGCCTTGTTCCAGCTTCACTTGGTCCACCTCAAGGAGGGACTTACTCTTGAAGAGGGGCTCAACCGACCTGACGGACTCTCGGTTAGTGGTGTGCTCTGATCGTGTGCTTGTGGTGCACTGAGTGCATCTTCAGTTTGTGTGTTTTCTAAATTTGTAGGTTGTCGCTGTATTCCTACACATTTCCGAGAATGCCGAACCAATGGCAGCAGTCACTCAACAACTTGATGAAGTGAAATACAGTGGTGAGTCCGGCTTCGAGAGATCAAAGATCAAGGATCAAGGATCAAAGATCAAAGATCAAGGATCAATTATTGATTTTATTCAGGAAACGAGACTACCATTGAAAAGCTCCGTCCTCGGTCCGTTCTCCCATCCATCACGGATGCTTTCTACAGGTAAGATCAAAGATCAGATTCCAGAGATCAAAGATCAAAGATTAAAGATAATTTTTTGCAGATACGAGGGCTCATTGACTACTCCCGGTTGTAACGAAGCCGTTCAATGGGTTATTCTAGCTGAGCCAATCTCAATCACTCACAAGCAGGCAAGCACAGAAAGTTTAAAATCTTATCAGAATCGGTGTGAAATGCGGACCAAAATATTGTAAGATGATTTTGACCCTGCCTTTTCTCTCTTTCACTACAGTACAGAGAATGGTGGAAAATGCTGTACTAAAAGCTAGTTAGGTAGATCAAGTTATGCGAATTTTAGAGTGCAAATAAATCGGAGGAAATTTGTCAGAGTTGATTCAAACGAAAACGAAATCGATCATACTGTTTACAATTTCAGTTGGAAACTCTTCGTACTATTCGTAATTCTGAAGGGGATGAACATGAATTCAACTTCCGGTTTGTCTATTTTATTAGTATGATTGGACATCAAAGATCAAAGATCAAAAACACTCATTACAGTCCGACATTCCCTCTTAACGGACGCCGTGTACGATTCCGTCCTGCACAATATGATCGTGTTCGATTCTGTGCATCCACTGGATCGATGCCAGTTACAGTACTCGCATCTCTCATTGTTCTTCTCAAGACCCTGTTCTCTTGAACACCCACCATACCTATCCAGATATTGATTTATCTATTCGGTTACAAGTTACTTTAGAAGTATTATTGATCTGTGTTTACGCTTTGCATCTAACACATTATCGTGCTTTCTTATTATTTGCTCGATCGATAATGGCTCCGTACAGTAAGATGATCAAATACCGTAATCCATATGTAGTTCACACTCCCGTATTTTGAGCGTGGTGCATGGTGCAATTTAGTCGCCACTACTGTAAGTCGTATGTGGTGTATGGTGCAATTTACCAATAGTCTCCACTTAATTCCCCACTCAGGGACAGTCGAACTTTTTCGTGCATTTCCCCTCCCACTGTTGGTTCAATAATTCCTGACACATTGCCATTTAATATAAACTTTAATGTTTCGGTGCTATTATTAATAATAATCAATTTAGTTTTAACTTTGCCCTAATGATTTCATAAATTGTAATGTTCTTAGGTCGCATTCGTGAAGTTTTCAAAACGCTTTTTTTCTGGCAAACCTGAATTTCAGGCAAGAAATGTTTTATAAACTTCATGATTTCGGCCCATAGCCTTAGTTTGTATATTTGTACACTTGCCATGACATAGAACAACCATTTGTGGCTCTACTCGTATAGATGATACAGTATTTTTCATCCATATTGATATGGTATTGATCTCATTGTTATAAACATCTTTTATTTGTATTCTTTTAGTGAATTATAATCTCATAATAAATCTACGAGCTATTGTCACGGAGAATTTTGGTGCACGGTGCATGATCAAACAAACAACCAAAAGTCATACTGTAACACATCGTAAGAGGAAGGAATAGAGCACAGTACAGTGGTAGTACTAATAATTATAAAGGTAACGGTATTTATGGTGGATGCGGTAAAACTGAAGAGAGAATAGAATCGTTGAGATAAATGAATAATTCTCCAGGAACGTATGTATATCACGGATCTCCTGTAAAAGTGTATGAAGCCATTGCACAGAAAACATTAACTTTTCTCTTTTTTTATTGATAATTGTTAGACTGGCCTAACTGAGTGCGAAAACAACATTTTGAAATTTTGTTTTTCGTAATTTGCATAATTATGCAATTTTTTTACCGTCAACTTCAAATGAGTGTAACTCGCTTCGTTTTTGAGCAACCGTGTAAAATTTTTTTCATTCGGTTCCTAATGACCTCCTCTACAAATAACTCAACTAAGGATATGGTCGGAAATGTTGTTCTTCATGTGTTTTTGTATGAAAACTGTTTTTTTGCATACAAAATGCGATTTTTCTCGAAATTTTTCTCTAAAGGATAAGAGTTTTATTGCAGATTCGGATTCCCCGTCCTCGAATTGGGGTATCTTGATATATCATTTAACCCAACTCTGTCCGCCCAATAGTGATACAAAAAAAAAAATCGCACCAAAAATGCAACCATCCTAGTAAAAACTTATTCAATATATATAAGGCCCATACTTGAAAGTGCATCTACAGTTTTTAATCCATACCAAAAAGGTGACAAAAAGATCTTAGAACGAGTACAGAATTATTTCACTAGACGAGTATTCAAGCGCTGTTTTAATGCAGCGTGGGATTCAATGCCGAAAGTTTCCCTTAGGAATAAACAACTAAATTTAGATACTCTTGAAAAGCGTAGAGAAGAAATAGATATCAAAGCTGCAATGAAATTTATCAGAGGTAAATATAGGATCTCAAATATGAAACCTCACTATTTTCGCCCTTATATCACCCATAATGGCCTCAATTTCAACAACCCAGGCTCACGATTTCATTACAGGCATAATAGCTTCTTTCCCAGAGCGGCAAGGCTCCTAGTGCAACCGAAAAACCGGATAACTTTCAGTTTCCCTGAGTAAAATTGACTAGAATAATATTTGCCTTATCCCATCTGCACATTGCACTTTCTTCAATGTTCACGTTTCATAGTTTTGTCATATGTCCATCATCAATCATTCGATATAATTTAATTTATTTTCCTGTGCCGTGTTTTCTTGTAAAACGCATAAATATTATTATACTGTATATCATCGTCCTGGACTTAGTGCAATTTTCTCTCAAATCACATTTTTGATTGTAAATCAGCTCAAACTTATGTTAATGTACTCATTAGTATATTTAAACCCTGTATTTCGACCAGCCTTACAATATTGTCTAAGTGGTTCGAATTCTCAACAACAACCATTTTTGAGATATGAATCGAAAACTGATTTTTAACGATTTTTCGCCTTTCTGACTTGATGCAACTTAAAAACACCAGCTTTTTCGTTTTGTTTTATGCTGTTTTACAAGGGAATGCTTGAGGAAGTGCAGAAGGGAGTAGGAATTGCCCCACTCGCTGAATCATTTCATGTATTCCAACAGGCTCCAGTTCATAAGAAGCCCAGGCATTGCGTATTACGAAGAAGGGAGCGAGATACGATCCAAAGGCTAGACAGTTGGTCGCTGATCTCTTCGAGGATTACTTCACTCATTCGAAGAAACTTCGAGCGGAAGAGATAGAACGAAGAATGAAGGATAGAACTGATCCTTCTTCAGAACGAATGCCCCATGAACAGATTAAGAATTGCATTCGATCTATCGTTGCTGCTAAGAAGAAGGAAATGGAGGCTAAAGGAATCTATAGTAGAAGAAGAAGAGCGCTTCTGGATGATATGGAGAAAGATATCGTAGAAGAAGATCTGCCCGTTGAGGAGGAAGTGGATGTGGCCGAGGATGAGAGAGTGATAACTTCGGATGCCATCTATGATATGATCTACAGTGATTTCTCAGAGTTTTTCAAAATCGTTAATAAAATCAGTTTTCGATTCATATCTCAAAAATGATGGTTGTTGAGAATTCGAAGCACTAAGACAATTTTGTAAGGCTGGTCGAAATACAGGGTTTAAATATGCTAATGAGTACATTAACATAAGTTGGAGCTGATTTACAATCAAAAATGTGATTTGAGAGAAAATTGCACTAAGTCCAGGACGATGATATACAGTATCACTATTGGGCGGACAGAGTTGGGTTAAATGATATATCTGGATACCCCAATTCGAGGACGGGGAATCCGAATCTGCAATAAAACTCTTATCCTTTAGAGAAAAATTTCGAGAAAAATCGCATTTTGTATGCAAAAAAACAGTTTTCATACAAAAACACATAAAGAACAACATTTCCGACCATATCCTTAGTTGAGTTATTTGTAGAGGAGGTCATTAGGAACCGAATGAAAAAAAATTTACACGGTTGCTCAAAAACGAAGCGAGTCACACTCATTTGAAGTTGACGGTAAAAAAATTGCATAATTATGCAAATTCCGAAAAACAAAATTTCAAAATGTTGTTTTCGCACTCAGTTAGGCCAGTCTAACAATTATCAATTAAAAAAGAGAAAAGTTAATTTTTTCTGTGCAAAAAGGTTTTTACTTTCATACACTTTTACAGGAGATCCGTGATATGAACAGATTCATTGGAGATGTTCGTGATGTTAAAGTAGGAGATAGTAAAGTCGATCCATATATGGCAAAGAAACTATGTGTTGAAGCTGTATTTGATGAAAAATCATTCAAAGTGACTATTGATTCGGGTGCATTCCATAATCTCGTTCCTTTTCCATTTATTGATCAAATTGATAAATCATTCAATCCTTCTCATGTTAAGATTACCACTGTAAATAGAATAGCCGAAGTGATTGGAAAGTTTGAGTCGTATATTCAATTGATTGGAAAATATGAGAAACGTTCAGTTTCCATGCAAATTGTAAAGATTTGAAACCAGTTATTGGAATGAGTACATTCAATGTGCTCGGAATTAGAATTTCACTCGCTGATGATAAAGGTCTGTAAATACTATGAATGGTAGTAAGAATAATACTATTGAATCGAATAAGAGCGCATTTATTCGATACGGTGGTAGATGATATTGATAGAGGAAATAATGATTATTGGAGAATGATACGAGAAGAATATGGAGGAGTTGTGATCATCCCAACAGAAGAATCGATAAGAACAAGGAGTTCGCAAGGTATAGTGTTTAAAGTCATCATTAGTAATTATATCGGAATAGATTTATTTTCACATTAGGACATGCTCGAGGGGAAGACAGAGATGTTAGGGTAGGATACCCAGCCTTACGGCAACCCTACCATTTTTATCTTTGATCTTTGTAATTGTGTTCTTTATTGTTTTCATTTCATTTGAATAGTTACATTACTTTTGCACTTCTTTGTCTAAGATTAGTATTATCATATTTAGTTTGCATGGTCATTAGTTTACTGTTCATTTCCATATTTGTAAATTGTTCTCTTTTCTTTCGTAGCATTTTTAGTTTTGGTCTGGTTGTCTATTTTGCTTCGGATGATCAGAGGAGGTTGGTTCTCTCATTCTTTTTTATTGTATGATTGTGTGAGAGTGCATATGGATAAGCCAAATGTTGATATTTAATCTTTGGTCTTGTATTTCATTTCAACTCCGGCGAATCGTATTTTAACGTACACAACTGCTTCCAAACAATTCTTATTAAAAAAAATTATTACAAAGAAGATAGATCAGACATGTACCGAGATAAGTCTCATTGAACCACTTATTGGGATACTGTATCTTCAAAGAAGATGTAGAATACTATTTTAACACTTATATATTTCGCTTCCATTGGAGTCTAAAAGCAAGGATAACCAAATGAGGATATCATTTTACCACTTCAAGAATCTCATCACGATCTAATTACAACATCTATCATCCCTATTTCAACTTCGAGCTCCGAAAGCTATATGCTCTACAATGAAGGGATGATAACTTTCACCCATCCATGACAACCCATGATTGAGCACTAAGTATAATAACTAGAACGAGAGTTTGTTGGGCGCTGAAGAGACCGTCCTTTCCTTTATCGTCTTGTGTCTTTTTATCGTCTTGTAACCATACTTCTAACACTCTTGTTATTCTACTTATCAGTTTATCTTTATAAATTTATTATTTTCATATTTTCAACACAAAAATCAATGACTTATTGCAGTTACCTATCAATCACAATGCATTCCATTACTATTTTCTGCTTGGGAACATTCCTAATCACATACGGTAAATGCACGATATCGATTGATTAACCGTAATTAATGATTGATTACAGGCACATCGCAAGAAAAGTGGGGCTACACACACAAGAACGGACCTCATACTTGGAAGGGAACATGTCAGGTGGGATTTGTTTATTGATCCCGTTGGACTACAGTAATCCACAAATTCCAGACGGGACTCAAGCAAAGCCCGATCGACATTCGATCTACTGATATTGATTACTCTCCCATGGATCATCTCAACTTCGTTGACTACGACCATGTCAACATGGTCGACATGGTCAATAACGGCCATACCGGTACGGTAGTCGTGTTTGGATTGCGGTATAGTAATCGATAATCTATTAAAGTATACATATCGGGATTCACGGATTGGGACAAGAAGCCACATGTATCGGGCGGTGACTTGAGCGGCAAATATTTCCTGCAGCGATTCCATCTACATTTTTCCCAGAAAGATCACGAGGGATCAGAACACAAGATCGGTGGACTTTCGTACCCTGCTGAAGTGAGTGGTGTAATAAGTAGGAAACGTCGCCTTGTTGAAATATCGACAAATATATGTTCATTGGTAAATGTCGCTTTGTTTCAGCTTCACTTGGTCCATGTCAAAGAGGGACTTACTTTTAAAGAAGCTCTCAACCAAACTGACGGAATCTCGGTTAGTGGTGTGTCATGATGGTGCACTGACAAGGGAATGGTCTCAGCTCGCGGAAAGCAAACACGATGAAATTTAGCATAGGCATAGCTGAAGGTATTGTAAGATCATTGGTAAAGTCCAAAAATCCTGGCGTGCAATAGCCGAGCCGGAAAATCGGTCCAAAGTTTGGTCACATTTGTAAAAACTCCGCCTAAAATCGATTTTTCACTTAGATACCCAAGATACTGGTCACTATACCACCGATCCGCTTGATATCTTCACTCTGGGAACATAATATGAGCAGAAAAACCGTTTTGAAGTGACTTTCTACAAATGTGACCAAACTTTGGACCTATTTTCTGGCTCGGCTGTTGCACGTCAGGATTTTTGGACTTCACCAATGAACTTACAATACGTTTAGCTATGCCTATGTAAAATTTCATCCAGTTTGCTTACCGCGAGCTGGGACCATTCCCTTGTGAGTCTGCAGCTTGGTGCTATTTCTCAATTTGTAGGTTGTAGCCGTATTCCTACTCATTGCTGAAAATGCTGAACCAATGGCATCAGTCAGTCAACAACTTGGTGAAGTAAAATACAGTGGTGAGTTCGACTTTGAGAGATCAAGGATCAAAGATCAAGGACAAGGATCAAAGATCAAGGGACAAGGATCAAAGATCACATATCAATTATTGTTTAATTCAGGTAATAAGACTAATATTGCGAAGCTCTGTCCTCGATCCGTTCTCCCATCCAACACGGACGCTTTCTATAGGTAAGATCAAAGATCAGATCCAGAGATCAAATCAAATCATATCCTTTATTCGTGTAAACGAAAGATGTGATATTGGGTTATCGACTGGATTTCTTGACTGGGCCTACAATTCATGAATATTCTACACTCCAATTCATCGACATTCTCATTAACTGGAGCTAGATCAAAGATCAAAGATCATTCATTGCAGATACGAGGGCTCATTGACTACACCCGATTGTAACGAGGTCGTTCAATGGGTTATTCTAGCTGAGCCAATCTCAATCACCCACAAGCAGGTAAACATAGAAAGTTTAAAATTTCAACGCAATCGAGGAAAATGCTTACCAAAATAATGTATGATGATCCAAATTCCATGACACGTTTTGATCCTACCTTTGTTTACACATTTTTATCATTCTCTATACATCGGATGATGGTCGAAATATTTCTGTACAAAAACAGCTAAACAATTCACAGTAAGATAGATCAGGTGCAATTTTGTATGAAAAGGCTCATTCAAATTCAACTTAAGCGTGCAAATAAATCTTGGGACGTTCATGAGAGCTGATTCAAACGAAAACGATATTCATCATACTTTATGCAATTTTCAGTTGGAAAAACTTCGTACTATTCGTAATTCTGAAGGAGAGGAACATGAATTCAACTTCCGGTTTGTCTATTTTATTCATAAGATTAAAGATCAAAAACCAATTCCTCATTACAGTCCGACATCTTCTCTGAACAGGCGACGTGTACGCTTCAATCCTGCACAATTTGACCCTTCTGGATTCTGTCCACCCAATGGATCGATGCCATTTTCAGTACTCGCATCTCTCATTGTTCTTTTCAAGACCCTGTTATCGTGAACACCTACCGTACCTATCCAGACATTGATTTATCTATTCGGTCACAAGTTACTGTAGAAGTATTATTGATCTGTATTTACTTTGCTGATCTAACACATTACAATGCTTCATTATTATTTGATCGATCGATAATTTCCCCGTACACAAGGATGACTGGCAGATACCGTACCTGTGGTTCATGGTGCAGTTTAGTCGCCACCGCAGTAATTCGTGTGTAATGTGTGGTTCAATTTACCAATAGTCTCCACTTAATTCCTCACTCAGGGGCAGTCGAACTTCTTCGTGCATTTCCCCTCCCACTATTGGTTCAATAATTCCTGACACATTGCCATTCAATATAAACTTTAATGTTTCGATGCTATAATTAATAATAATCAATTTTGTTTTAACTGTGCTCTATTCTTTTCGTAAAGTGAAATTTTCCTAACTAGGGAATGGTTTCTTTGATGCATGAAATTACGGTTAGTGACATACATAGCGATAATCAGCATGGTCGACTTAGTAAGAATCAACTTTCAAAAGCTGCGGTTGATCGGTTTTTTGAACGAAACCCGTCGCATATCCGCCGTACGAAAGACAGCCAAAAAGTTGCATTTTTTGTGTTCTTTCTCTATTTGAACATGAGTTCGATTCCCCCGACAGCATTTTATGTCTGCATGGTAGTTCCAGCAAAAAATAGCAGTTTCAATGGAAATCAAGTCCAAAAAATCTTTTTTGGCCGTCTTTCGTACGGCGGATATGCGACGGGTTTCGTTCAAAAAATCGATCAACCGCAGCTTTTGAAAGTTGATTCTTACTAAGTCGACCATGCTGATTATCGCTATGTATGTCACTAACCGTAATTTCATGCATCAAAGAAACCATTCCCTAGTAAGCCACTATCGTGGAGTTTTGAAAACGCTTTTCTTCTAGCAAATCTGAATGTCAAGCAAATTTTTTTGCAAACTTCACGATTTCGGCCTGTAGCCATGGTTTGTATATTTGTACACTTGCCATGACATACTCGTATAGTTAGTACAGTATTTTTCATCCATATTTATATGATACTAATCTCGAAATCCTAAGGACAAACACTTGCCTTGAAGTAGACCGATTTCTTGGTAATTTTAAAACTCCCTTCAGAAAACCAATATTCTCCAATCAAATGCTTCTATCTCCATAAGTGTTTATTCGAGATCTACCATAGCTATTCTCGATCGATGGAAAATTGATCGATTTTGAAAAGTAAAAGATTGATTTTTCAAAATTGAATTTCAGCAAACTTCCTCAAGGAATCACTTGACTTTTTCTCGCTTTTATTGTTAGTCTCAACTCAGCTGGTATATTATATTCATCCATATGAAGAATAGAGTTTGTCTACAAATATAATTGAAATGCGTTGTATAAAGAAGGAAGAAAATCAGCAAAAGTGATAGAAATGACTTTACAATTTCGTCCAATCTTCGTGTAAATTTGTGCTTTTATTTTGGCCGAAGCCAGAAGGGGTCAAACAGGGTACCTTATGAAGCATGGGTTCAATTCAATCTTACATAGCAATCCATTTCTGATTTATTGAAGTGCTATAATGCGCAAAGCGTTCCACTGAGCGAGTATAACTATGGTACATATACCAAGCAGCTGCTACCTCCTGTCGACAGGAAAATCTTGAAACTCTCCAGACCTGTCCCTCGTTTCTCTTTTTCTGCTATTTCTAGTAAAATTTAGACCAATACGCACCTACACATCATCAAACCCAAAAAGTAATACTAAATTGACAAGGATCAGAGTTACAACAAAAATATTAAGGAAGGTCTGAATTGGAACAACAATCATTTAAAATCAGTATTTAAAGGGTAATATATATATTCTGAAGAAGTGATTGATTGGAGCATATTTGCATGTATTCAGGTGACACCAACCCCCTCCCACAAAGTAACATCACCTCATATGCAATGAAAACTGCCAACGTGCCAAAACCGAAATCGCCTTATGCGACGGAAATCCATTTTTTATGCCCTTATACATTCCTTCTCGTTATATTTGATGGAATAAATAAATAAATAAATAAATAAATATGTTTAGTAATTCTGTAAAAGTTGCAATCCAATAATTGTAGCTATATCGTCATTTTTCCACAGTGTTCCGGATGTTTCTGAAAAAGAAAAATTTAGAAAGTTTTGAAAAAAAATAACTGCTCCTTTAAGTTAAAAATAGTCGAAATTGCCGGCAATTGAGCAATATTTTCTTTATTTCGGCAATTTCAGATATTAGAAAGCCCTTGCCTAACACCTCTGCTCTATACACCTATAGATATCTAATTGAAAGATCAAGACCAACCTGGAGACTCTACAATGAAGTGATAATAACATTATCCACGACAACCAGTGTATGTATGTGCAAAGTGTGCACGGTTGACTCATGTATAAGAACAACTACGAGAGTTCGTTGAGATCGTCCACTCCAATCTGTGTCGTGTCTCTTTATAACGTCTTGTACACATATCACATATTCATTGCAGCTATCAATCAATCACAATGCTTTCCATTACTCTTTTCTGCTTGGGAGCATTCCTCATGGCATACTGTAGGTGCATGATATTGATTGATTAACTGTAATCATCGATTGGTTTCAGATACATCAGCAGAATCATGGGGCTACACATACAAGAATGGACCTCATACTTGGGAGGGAACATGTCAGGTGGGATTATGTTATTCATCTTGGTAGGCTACAGTAATCCATAAATTCCAGACAGGATTCAAACAGAGCCCGATCGATATTCGCTCCACTGACATTGATTACTATCTCTTGGATCGTCTCAACTTTGTAGGCTACGATCAATTCAACGAGGTCGAAATAGTCAATAATGGTCATACCGGTAGGTAGTCGTTTCAGGATTACAGTAAACTAATCGATGATCAATTACAGTATCCATTTCGCGATTCACGGATTGGGACAAGAAGCCATATGTATCGGGCGGAGCCCTGAATGGTAAATATTTCCTGCAGCAATTCCATCTTCATTGGCCCCAGAAAGATCACGAGGGATCAGAACACAAGATCGGTGGACTTTCGTACCCTGCTGAAGTGAGTGGTGTAATCAGTAGGAAACATCGCCTTGTTGAAATATATACAAATATATGCTCATTACTAAATGTCGCTTTGTATCAGCTTCACTTGGTACACATCAAGGAGGGACTCACTCTTCAAGAAGGCAACAACCGACCTGACGGACTCTCGGTTAGTGGTGTGGCATGGTGGTTCAGTGAGTGCTTCTGCAGTTTGGTGTTATTTCTTAATTTGTAGGTTGTCGCCGTATTCCTACACATCTCTGAGAATGCGGAACCTATGACAGCAGTCACTCAACAAGTTGAAGAAATAAAATACAGTGGTGAATCTAACTTCGGGAGGTCAAAAATCAAGGATCGATTATTATAGAATTACAAAAAGTTTTGCATACATCGCGCAAATGCCGAATATAGTAAACTTCTCCACCGTTGTGAAAAACGCACTCCAAAATTTTCCCCTAATTTCGGGAGGTTTTTCCGAACGTTTTGTAAATGCATATAATTTTATTTTTGCTGAAAGCCCAATTAAATGACGAGAAGACGCCATAAAAATCGATGAAATAAGAGAAAATGGTATGTCGCGCGAAGAAGTGGGCGGAGTCTGAGTATTGCGCGGCAAATAGCGGAATTTGTATTGTTCGGACAGTTTTAATTCTATAATATTACTTACTTCAGGTAATAAGACAACTATTGAAAAGCTCCGTCCTCGATCTGTTCTACCATCCATCACGGATGCTTTCTACAGGTAATATCAAAGATCAAAAATTAAAGATCAAAGATCAGATTACAGCGATCAAAGATCATTCATTGCAGATACGAGGGCTCATTGACTACACCCGATTGTAACGAAGCCGTTCAATGGGTTATTCTAGCTGAGCCAATCTCAATCACCCACAAGCAGGTATCTACAGTACAGCCTGGTCGTGTTTTGTACACATTCTCTGCTGCGCTCCGCAGCGGGGCGCATTTGGACGCATCATTTATTTTCTTTGTGTATGAATATTTTTGAATTCTCAAAGTCTTAATCATGAGTTTCCGTGATAAAAAGTTCTTTTAATGACTAAAGAAACCGAAACAAAATTTTTATTAATGAGAAAAAACAATTAAAAGGCAAATCACACTGGTCCGAAAATTATGGGTACTGTAAATTTTAAATTAGGTCTTACGGCGATCGTGCGATCGATATGCAAATATACAGTATACCTTTCCAATAAATTAATATTCACCATTTTCGGACCAGTGTGATTTGCCTTTTAATTGTTTTTTTCTCATTAATAAAAATTTTGTTTCGGTTTCTTTAGTCATTAAAAGAACTTTTTATCACGGAAACTCATGATTAGGACTTTGAGAATTCAAAAATATTCATACACAAAGAGAATAAATGATGCGTCCAAATGCGCCCCGCTGCGGAGCGCAGCAGAGAATGTGTACAAAACACGACCGGGCTGTACTGTATACATATAAAGTACAGCGCGATCGTGTTTTGTACATATGCTCCGCTGCGGGTCGCATTTGGACGCATGTGTCAAAACACGATCGTGCTGTGCTTTATTTTTTTTTACAATTAGCGAATAAATTGGTGAAATAAGACCAAAAATTAATGAAATAATGAACGAAATTTAATGAGTCTAACCGAGACTGTCGGAGTTTCTCACAAGTTGTTTGTTGTTGTTAGTTGTTTGTTTCTCAGTTTCTTGTCCTATCATCGGTCTCGTGTACATCATCTTCGCATCGGCCGCTGATACCGAAAAGAAGCAGATGTATTTCGGAGGAATGAAGGAGGGCCGTATCGTGATCGATCTCTCCGGAAATGTTGTTCACAAGACCGCCGGCAACTTCCTCCAGCTCGTCACTGGGGCCAAGGGCTACGAATACAAGGGATCCAAGTTCCATCGTGTCATCAAGGACTTCATGATCCAGGGTAAAAGGTACTTCTATTCGCACGAGCAATCGATTGGTACGACTCCCTCGATCGGATGCTTGAAAGGCGAAATAATGTTTTCGACCTACCGAACATTTTCGTCCACCTTCAGACACGAAATCAAACTTTCTTATGTGTATGGCTGAGGTCGCCCGGCATTGAACTATCACATTCCACATCAAACAAAATTTTTTCCCGGTCAGAAAGTCAATTCCCTCACTCAGACAATATCTCTTATTTACTCTAACTTAGAAGGTTCTCTGTGAAAGCTAACAATCCAGTGGGTAGTTTTATGAGATAAATCATTGTGCTGAGTTTGGCTTATCGAACTTACGTTATTTAGCGAGAATGCAGATATGATGAACCCAAACTCCTTCTGCCCCATACTACAACTGTGCATGATTTGGGCCCGATCGGTTCATATCACTTTTTGGCCAAGTGCCAAGCCATAAGTCAGATAGTCTCTCGTCAAATAATTTAAAAATCGACCATTCTTTGCATGCTTTCAGTTGGAAACCCTTCGTAATACTGAAGGAAAGAAACATGAATTCAACTTTCGGTTTGTCTATTTTATTTATGAGATTAAAGATAAAAGATTCATGGCATCGAAGATTAAAGATCAAAGATAAATTTTGTCAAAGATCAAAAACCAATTCCTCATTACAGTCCGACATCTTCTCTGAACGGGCGACGTGTACGCTTCAATCCGGCTCAATTTGATCGTGTTCGATTCTGTGCATCCACTGGATTGATGCCAGTTACAGTACTCGCATCGCTCATTGTTCTTCTCAAGACCCTGTTCTCTTGAACACCTACCGTACCTATCCAGATATTGATTTATCTATTCGGTCACAAGTTACTGTAGAAGTATTATTTTGATCTGTATTTACGTTGCCCATCTAGCACATTACCGTACTTTCTTATCTTTCGCTCGATCGATAATTCCCCCATACAGTATGATGACTGACAGATATCGTAATCCACCTGTGGATCACCACTAGTCTTCACTACAGCATTTTGAGCTTGTGCATAGCACGAATACTGTAATCAGCGTGCGGTGCATGGTTCAATTTACCAATAGTCTCCACCGTATGACCTTTTTCGTGCATTTCCCCTCCCACTGTTGGTTCAATAATTCCTAACACATTGCCATTCAATATAAACTTTAAAGTTCGGTGCTACCATTAATAATAATCAATTTTGTTCTAACTTTGTCCTAATGTTTTCATAAATTGTAATTTTCCCATGTCGCATGCCAGGCAAAATGTTTTATAAACTTCATGATTTCGGCCCGTAGCCATAGTTTTGTATATTTGTACACTTGCCATGACATAGAACAACCACATATGGCTCTACTCGTATAGATGGTACAGTATTATTCTTCCAATAGGCATATTATTGATCTCATAGATAAACAATTTTCATTTGTATACATACTTTAAATTGAAAGCCAATATTCACCAATAAAATGGGATTTGAGGAGTTCTTTTAGAGTATTAAGAATGAAAAATATGTGTAGGTAATACACATATGACGCAACATTGTAAACTCTGTCCAAACACTGGTTGTCATGGATTTTTTATCATTCCTTTACTGTGTGGAACCTTCAGCTTCCAGAATTTGAGCTTTTCGAAGTTAATATGGATCTTGATAGATGTTGCAATTAGATCTTGATGTGATCTTTTTTGCGGTCTGTGCTTCGTTTATCTCTTCTTCAAGATATTGCGAATCTCCCTTCTTGAAAACTTAGACAAGTCAGAAGTAGAATGCATTCAATCAAAAAATTGAGCGAGGACGTCGTGTGTTATTTCTATGCGGGTTATAACTCAAGTTGACCATAGATAGGTAATTTTGGTTCTGTTCATTGTTTTTATGGATGGTACTATTTCTGTAGAAGTTTACCATTGATCTTTAATGAAAAAAAAAGATAAAACAGCAAAGAGCTAATAAATTTATCCTTTCTTTTTATAAGTCGTGTGGCATTTAGAAAAAATATACAATGCACAAAAACTTTATACACAAGCGAATTCTGATAAATGAAAAAGCAAGTATTATAAATATATCATATTAATTCATTACAAATTTGAATGCTCATAAATCTAAACTCTCTACTACAAGAAACATTTAAAAATCGAAGAAATGAAACAACCAATAAAGTGTAAAAAGAATGTCTGTAGTGTATCCGTTTGGCGGGCTTTTGGGAATATTAACAATCGATCGATAAATTTAAAAAATCAATCAATAATTGATCGATAATCAGGGTCAATGGCATGAATGTAGCGGGAACTCTGTATGTTCTTCGGTGGTCTTGACTAGAAAATTTGGGTGAAATAAAGCATACGGTATGTTGAGAACGATTGATATCGATTGGTTGAGAATTATGCAAACGAAAAATAGGTGTGCTGCATGTTGTACAGTTTGTCGATGGGGGTGGAAGGTACCATTAGGGCGGAGGGTGGCAAGCCATAGTTGTCCATAGACTGGCCATTGGACGATAGATGACTATTATCATCGGCCATTGGCCCGCCATGGAGATGATGATCCTTGAAATCAACTGGAGATGATGACATCATCTTGTCCGTCTTGCTGTTACTATTCTCGAGATCATCGTCCGAATCTATCTCTGAAAGATTGATCTTTGATCTTTTGATCTTTGAACTTTGGTCTTTGATCTTAGAACTTTGATCACTAACCTTCTTCCGAATCAGACTTCTCTTCACTCTTAACTTCTTGCCCATTCGATGAACCAGATGAACTACCAGTCGCCTCTTTTCTCTGTTGTTTCTTCATCTATAAACATCAAAGATCAAAGAATAAACTGCAATGATCGAATACAAACTACAAACCTTTGCTCTCTGATTTTGGAACCAAACTTATCTGCATTCTCGCTAAATAACGTAAGTTCGATAAGCCAAACTCAGCACAATGATTTATCTCATAAAACTACCCACTGGATTGTTAGCTTTCACAGAGAACCTTCTAAGTTAGAGTAAATAAGAGATATTGTCTGAGTGAGGGAATTGACTTTCTGACCGGGAAAAAATTTTGTTTGATGTGGAATGTGATAGTTCAATGCCGGGCGACCTCAGCCATACACATAAGAAAGTTTGATTTCGTGTCTGAAGGTGGACGAAAATGTTCGGTAGGTCGAAAACATTATTTCGCCTTTCAAGCATCCGATCGAGGGAGTCGTACCAATCGATTGCTCGTGCGAATAGAAGTACCTTTTACCCTGGATCATGAAGTCCTTGATGACACGATGGAACTTGGATCCCTTGTATTCGTAGCCCTTGGCCCCAGTGACGAGCTGGAGGAAGTTGCCGGCGGTCTTGTGAACAACATTTCCGGAGAGATCGATCACGATACGGCCCTCCTTCATTCCTCCGAAATACATCTGCTTCTTTTCGGTATCAGCGGCCGATGCGAAGATGATGTACACGAGACCGATGATAGGACAAGAAACTGAGAAACAAACAACTAACAACAACAAACAACTTGTGAGAAACTCCGACAGTCTCGGTTAGACTCATTAAATTTCGTTCATTATTTCATTAATTTTTGGTCTTATTTCACCAATTTATTCGCTAATTGTAAAAAAAAATAAAGCACAGCACGATCGTGTTTTGACACATGCGTCCAAATGCGACCCGCAGCGGAGCATATGTACAAAACACGATCGCGCTGTACTTTATATGTATACAGTACAGCCCGGTCGTGTTTTGTACACATTCTCTGCTGCGCTCCGCAGCGGGGCGCATTTGGACGCATCATTTATTCTCTTTGTGTATGAATATTTTTGAATTCTCAAAGTCCTAATCATGAGTTTCCGTGATATGATGAACCCAAACTCCTTCTGCCCCATACTACAACTGTGCATGATTTGGGCCCGATCGGTTCATATCACTTTTTGGCCAAGTGCCAAGCCATAAGTCAGATAGTCTCTCGTCAAATAATTTAAAAATCGACCATTCTTTGCATGCTTTCAGTTGGAAACCCTTCGTAATACTGAAGGAAAGAAACATGAATTCAACTTTCGGTTTGTCT